>JACXGK010000159.1:0-146377 GCA_016801125.1 Novumbra hubbsi | reverse complement strand
CTCAGAACTGGTTAAATTAGAATCTTACGGTTTATCCATGTAGTATTTCAAGATGTCATCAAAAAACCTACAGATTTTTTTAGTTGTGGCATGTTTAGGACTACAATCAAATCTAGTCTTGGATTTATGTAAATAGTTTTCCACCAATCAGAAACAGGGACCCCAAATTGATATTTTTTAGTTTTTGAAAGAAAGAATTCAGATAAAATTTGATATTATGTTTATTATGTTTTATTTTCAGACCATAAACAACTTATAGTTGTTGTTAACCTCTGGGGACATATTCAAATTTGATGTAAAACAGCATACCTGTTGTATTATACTAGATGTTTCTCAATAGTCAACATACGTTTTTATGTTTATTCACACAATTTCACAAATATACTCGTAGAATCTTCTCAAAAAATGTTTTCTATTCATCATTCTTTAAGTTAAGGTTTTTCAAAAACCACCATATAAAGCAAGAGGAGATCAACTTTTTAAAACTTAGTTTGAGCTTGGAAAATGGTGTCCAAGACTGCACATGTAAGATTTGGAATGGGAGAAGGGATGCTGTTTCAAGATCTAACGTTATGCTAAAGAATCATGCATCGCGGAACTAATAGCGGTAGCAGGTGCAGCAAGTGAGCAGCTGAAGTGCTGCAGAGAAAGAGTTGCCCTAGTTGCTAATCTGCGGTCAGTTGACGGTTTTCTTCTGTAATCGTTTAGGCCGGATAGTTACCCACCAACGAAAACTCTCCACCACCGAAAAGGTGATTTTTTTTTTGTTTTTTTCATCTGCTGCTCACATCTAATTGATAAAATATGAATGGCCTTTTAAAACGTTTTTGGTTTATGTACATGCGTACCCCACTCCTGCTTTGCGATATGCCTTTAAAACTGCAGTGTGACATTCAGCTTCTGTTTCTCTGATCTTGTCAGTGAAGACCGTGCGCAGTTTTCTCTCTCTCTCTCGCTTGGTTGGAGTCGAGCAAAGCCTGCGCGCATTGAAATATTGTGGGATACCGACTGACGAACATAGATGCAAACGGAACGTGAGTTTTTCTCAGCTGTTGTTTGCTTAAATTTGTATTATTGTAAAAAAAAAAACTGAAGAAACATTGCCCGAATCATTGCGCGTGCATATAGGACACCTACACTGCTGTAAACAATCCACAATTTATTTCTGTAGCATATTTATATATATATATATATATATATATATATATATATATTTCTGCTTTCCGTTAATTCTCACTTCCTCTAGCAGCAGAAGAAAGCAATGTATGTCAAGCGTCTTCTGTATCGTTCTTCAACTTGCAGTTTGTTTACATTATTGCCGACATTTTCGGCATTTTCCCACGTGATGTCCACTGGTAGCATTTCACCACCCACTGCTTCTTCAAAATCGAATATAACACTCCCGTTAGAAACGTCCGTATTATTCACCCATCTTAAGCTCTTGAATGGTTTGGTCCTAATCCTTACTTCCTGTGTTCATTCAGACATTAAAAATAAATCCGTACTTGGAAGCTTGGTATGTCGGTAGTTATGCTGTGTTTACATGACAACTGAAATGCTTCATTAGCCTTCGGAGGGTCTTGTTATTGCGTGCATTTTGTTTCTAAAAAGCAATACGTGAGTTTTTGGGAGGGTCCTTTTTTACTGGTTTGTTGAGACGAGACCGGTGCTTTCTTTTCCTAATTTGGATCTAGTTTAAAGGATATGCATTGGCATGAGATAATGGGGCTATATTAGGCATTTGAAAATATTAGTATTCTACTGATGTAGGCCATGTAGGGCTGTGCTGGATGATGTACGTTTACATTTTCTGTGTATGCATAACAAATGTTCTTGTTGTCTTTGAATAATTGTACAAATTTTTGCTTACTCAGAATAGGTTGGAAGGCTAGATGTACTTTACTATTTTAGTATCCTTTTTGTTGTGTATGTTTATTTTGACCTGGTATCTTTGTTGGAAGTCCAGGCAACATTGTAGTACTGTACCTTGTTTGCTCCATTAGCCCCGCACATTAATTTCGTTGCTTTAGCCACTGTCTAGTTAAGTCATTATGTTTCTATTTATTTTAAACGTTGGTTCAGTCATTCATATAGTCATTAAATGTACATTATTTTACTTCAGACTCTTAGCTCATCCAACAAATTGTCAGTGGACTGTAAAGTCTTCTTACATAAACCCTCTTGCTTTCTCTTTCCCTCCACCCCATAGCTCTTTCCCTCTATCTTATTTTCCCAGGATCTTTTGCTGTGCACTGATGCACTTTGGCAAAGTCCTCTCTGTGACATCATCAGCTCATGAATGCATTGACTATTTCTGAGAAACAGGAAGTAGCTTGGTACGGGTAGTGCAGTGTGCGTGTTCCTCCACTGCTGCACCACTGTAGTAGAGTGAAGTCCCAAGCTGGACCTGAGGGCTTGTATTTCTCTCATAATGGCCTTACATGTATCATGAGGGAATGCTGTGTGCATGTATAGTTTTTTCAAATTTCAGATGAACGTGGGCAGTTTTTAAATGTGTCTTTCGCAAGTTTATGCATGGGGGGATAAGCAAGTCTAGTTTAGACTCCAGATCCTCAATCCATTTACATCTGTGGCCAGGTTCTCTAAAGATGTCCACATAATAAGCCCATCTGGTAAGAGAACATTCAACATAAATGTATAGAATAGCCAGCTCTTTAAATGTATTTCTTTGCATTTCCGGGTATATTAATCAAAACAATACAGCCCCAGTGCATCCAGATATTTGTTATCTCCTTTGGTAGAACGCAATTTAGGCTGTTCCCTTATGGAAGAGCTTTGCTGATTACTTGAATCATGTGTAATGGTGCTGGACTGGAACAAAATGTATTCAAGAATAATTATGTTCAAGCCAATTTCTACAAAGATGATTATTTTTTGCTACTTATTATCAAGCCCTTGAATAGTTCATTGGGTGTTCTAGATCAGGGCCACAACACAACTGTGGTATGTCTGTTGTCTTAGAAGAGATATTTTAGAAAGTAGGGAGATTTACTTAATGCTTAATGACAGATCTGTCTTGAAGGAAAATAAGTAATGCCTTAATGAAGAGGGCAGAGCTTGTTTATCTACTCAGCATTCACTAAATTAAAGTAGACATTTCTAATAGTAATATGAGTGTGTTGGTGCATATTAGAATAAACAAACCTGTGCACAAATTCATATGAACAAATTCATATTTAAAAGTGAGGTATATGCACATACATAAATTATATCACAGTAACACACACTTCCATTTTGTTTTTGGTGGACTTTGATGTAAAACCTGAAATCCGTGTTCCCTAACCCTGAGCTGTTATCTTGAACTTATTAACCTGAACTTTATGCCTGAACTTAAACTAACAGCAACACCTGACCCAAAACCTAACCCAAACTATGTATGGGACTTGTTGGGCACACACTATCTTTGTTTGCACATCAGGTTCCCATACATACACACATCATTGCCCAGTGATCATTGCCCAGATCTGGATCACACACATCATTGCCCAGTCACTTGAGTGCATTTTACTCTCCTACCAGTAGGGAGTGTCAATGCCTCACAGATGGACACATGAGCCAGCAAAAATCATTTATATTAAACTCTGTATTTGAACGGACACACCCAACACAACTTCTCAACATCAAAATCCATGCTTGATATTAATAAATGATCAATAATTTTATTTGATCTTATGGGGCATTTCGGGTTCTATTGATTCTTGCACCCTTGCTAAAATCAACAGGATTATAAAATACCCAGCACCAGTTTATTGAGACCACCAAATCAACATTTTGCAATTACCATTGCAAAGTAGTCTTTGTGCTTAAATTCCATAAACATATCTGTCTTGTGGGCAGACTGAAGGATCTGGAATTATTCTCTACAGAGGAAAGATCCCTTCCAATGTGATAGGCACTCTAATAAAAAAAACATATTTTTGAAGGCACAACATGAAAACCGGTCTTGTGGTTGCCGATTCTCTAATGTTGACTGCATGACACTAATCTATTGTAGCCGATTGTAGATATTGAGTTGTGACAGCTACTTAACCTTGGTTGTCTCTCAGACGAAAACTGCATTATACATTGGGGAGAACAAGTATTTGATACACTGTTGATTTTGCAGGTTTTCCTACTTACAAAGCATGTAGAGGTCTGTCATTTTTATCATAGGTACACTTTAACTGTGAGAGACGGAATCTAAAACAAAAATCCCGAAAATCACATTGTATGATTTTTAAGTAATTCATTTGAATTTTATTGCATGACATAAGTGTTTGATACATCAGAAAAACCCAACTAAATATTTGGTACAGAAACCTTTGTTTGCAATTACAGAGATCATACATTTCCTGTAGTTCTTGACCAGGTTTGCACACACTGCAGCAGGGATTTTGGCCCACTCCTCCATACAGATCTTCTCCAGACCCATCAGATTTCAGGGCTGTCGCTAGGCAATACGGACTTTCAGCTCCCTCCAAAGATTTTCTATTGGGTTCAGGTCTGGAGATTGGCTAGGCCACTCCAGGACCTTGAGATGCTTCTTACGGAGTCAGTTCATTGGTGTCATCTTGCTGGCAAACCAAGCATGAAAATGCATAAGCTCTCCTAATCTCCAGCTTCAGGGCTAACATTATCTAAGTTTTTATGGACAACAGATGGAAATGGGGTCATCTGAGGATTTTTTTTTTGTAGTCTTTCCTGTTTGAAGTTTTGCCACTGTAAATTGGACATATTATGATGCCCCCCCCCTTGACCATTCTATAAGAGGGTCCAAATCTCTTTGTGAGACTGGAAGTGGTTGGACAGGAAACAAATGCATATGGCAATTGTCACAGGCATTGTCATGCTCATCCAAGAACATTACCGCAGAAGAGAGACCAGATAATTCCATAAGGCATATCACTGACACTACAAAATGTGTAGAAGTTCAACAGTCTTCAATCAAATGTATTTATAAAGCCCTTTTTACATCATCAGTTGTTACAGAGTGCTTTTACAAAAACACCCAGCCTGAAAACCCAAGGAGCATGCAACAAAAGTGTTGTAGCACAGTGGCTAGTAAAAACACACTATGGGATGATGGACTTTTTCGTCTCCATTAAATCAGGCAGTGCGGGCTCTTAGTTATTAACAAACTCAAATCTTTACATATACTATGGATTGTCTAGAACTTGTAAGAATAGCTTGACTATAACTCATTATTAACTTCAGTATAAAACAAACAGTAGGAATCAGGTTGAAATACATAAGGATTATCATTGTTTGTTTCTAACCATGCAGTGTAATCCTCTTAAGAAACACAACATTCGATTGAAGTGGCTTTTGCCACATCCGTATTGTTTCCCCCTTTCTGACACGTTCCCGACTCTTACTCCTTATCTAGTGAAGCCTGTTGGTATTTGTCACTCTCGGGTAAAACACTGAGAAACAAACACACTGTGGCCACAACCCTAAAGCCTCACTAAGCTCTGGGATTGGCCAAAGCCTCTGCACTGACAGAAGGGCTCTCCCCCCACCCCTTTCTCTGCTCTCAGCCAGTGTCTTCCCACTCTGTCTGTGTTATTGTATCAGCTCCAGCCGCTTACACACACTCCCTTAAACACGTACACCATGTCAAAGATAAGAGGGATTATGTGACAGTGAAAGCCGCAACGTTCTCATAAACAGAGCGAAAAACGAAGCAGCCATGGAATTAAAGTAAGTAAGGGGTTTCTGTGTTTGGAGTAGAGAATATGGAAAGAGAGAAGAAGGAAAAAGTTAAGGTGTGCGCATGTGTGCAAAAGGCTGTCCCTCTAGTACACAGTCAGATGTGTTGTGTACAGGTGCGTAGCAAGCTTTTCAAAAGTGCGGGGGATGGATGTGGTTTGCTTATTCACAATAAAAACGAAGTGCAAGTGTTGAACCCTCTCATTGGGAAAAGTGTGGGTGTTAAAACCCCAACATCCCCCACGGGTGCGACGCCCCTGGTTGTGTACACAACAGGCACCTTAACAATAGAAGCGCCGAGCCATTGTTACCCCCCTAAAGCGCCGTTTGGGCAAAATTTGCCCATGAGTCTACAGTCAGGGACGTATTTACTGACACGTAATGGTCGCTAGATGGCGCTTCTTGTACGGATCCAAAATCAAGGCCGAAACTTTTGGGTGTCTGTTATCTTGTGTCAAAGTGTTTTAATTCAGTGTTGCTCCGTTTTCGAGGTTAGGGTGTTACGATTGCAGTAACTACAATGTATGTGTAAAGACGCTGTTCTGGCTGGTTTTATACGATATAATATCGCGTTCAATATTGCAGTTTGTATTGGTGGAAAAATACAAATGACTTTGGCAACTGAACTGGTGATGTCAAGGAGATTGTCTTGCGCCTTCACCTTACTGTCGATCAATGGCCAATGTCCGTGTTACGTTCTAAATTTCACAATAAATCGAGCTGCTCACAAAACCCAAATATCACTGTATAAAACAAGTGACATTTAAAAGAACAAAGTAAGAACATAATTCTAAACCTCTTTCTTGTATATTTTGAATTAGGTAAATACCAAACATTCCGAAATGGTTGTGTTAGTAACTTTCCGGTGGTGCAGTGGTTTGAGTGTACTGATAGTAAGCCCAGGGTTCATGGTTTGATTCCTCCTGTCTACAGCTACTTAAAATTTTCTCCTTCAGCAATTTTCCAATTGTCCTCATTTTTTGGAGTAAACCCAAATTGCTGCTTCCAGCTATATGTGTTATTATAATATTGTACACTAAAACGTGGCGGAGAGAATAACGCATTATAAAAACTATATAATGCGTTTTACATAATAGCTTATCCTTCTGCAGGACAAGGAAGAGCTATTAAAATTACAATGTCTGAAATATTCGTGTCAAATCACCTGATATGAAAATGAGCAATCGAATGGGTGTGCGTAATTTGTGAATACTCTAATAGGTTAGTCTTAGGGAATTGCATTGTGCTCAGGGTTTCTTTGTTTTAAATAGTAAAGAACGCTCCCACCCCCCACCTAAAGACCGTATCGCGAATCAATAGATTTGGTCTCAAGTCAAATCGCTAGCATGTCTGGCAGAGCTCACAAGTTTTGTTCCCTGAACATTGAATGCTCACTTTACATCTCCTTTTCGCAAACGCATTACAATATTGTCCGCTAACCGCTGACCAGCCGGCCTACTTTCATCTTTCCATAAATAGCGTTGTGCGTTCAACATTTATTTTGTTGGCGGCTTCCCAGAATTTAATGCCAAATGTGTCCGGTTTATTGGACAGGTATTGTGTAAAGCGACTCCGCGAGGGAACAGTTGTTCATCTAATACAGTTATGTTCTCACTGCACTGTTTTTCACAAATGTATCGAATACCTCCGATATCATCGCAAATGTATCATTCACAAGACAGGCAGTCCTTGTGGTCCTGTCATCAAAGCGCAGATATCTGAGAATTTTCATTTCGGTTGACCAATAATCATCAAGTTTCATGCTTTTACCGCCAGTAGCACCTCTCAAATAAATAAGCTCCACGAATGCTTTTAGTTCGGCATCTGTCAATTTTAACTTTCCTGCATAATTTTGCTCAGCTCCCGCTTCCGTGTATTTTCTAACATTTGTCCAGATGTTTATGTCAATCAAACACTTTAGACTACTCAGTGGACGTGTAATATTATTAGGGTTATTCCGTCAGGAGTAATCCTATTGTAATTGTAGGTTTTATTATTAGGGTCACTCCGTCATGTATATTTTCAATTAAAAAAATACAAAACATTCAGAAATAGTCGAATTATTAACTTCACTGGTGGGGCAGTGGTTAGAGTGAAATGATTGTGAACTCTGGGTTCATTGTTCAACTCCCTCTGTCTGCAGCATCGTAAAATTTGCTTTTACGCTTCCGTATTTTGCATATGCTTGCGGTACACGTCTGTCAATTTTCGAATTGTCCCCAATGTTTTGGAGTAACCCAAATTGCTGCTTGCAGCTATATGTATTATTATTATTGAATTGTACACTTTATTTTACTTGAGAGTCAAATAAAATAAATCGTTGCTTTTTACATACATACAACTACTAGACTACTTCAACATGTATGGCACTGAATCATAACACAAATAAGACGTTCCGGACCTTTGCTTGAAGTAATTTGGTCTAACTGGACCTTTATACATTTTAATTGAATATCACTGATCTATATATTTATACACTTTAAATAACAGAAGACTCTGATGATAGAAAAGAGAATTGCAACCATGGAATGCAGGAATAAAAATGGCCGAACAGGAATTAAATATCCTTAAATCAGCTTTTCTCAGTGTGATTTTGACAATTTAAAAATACTGGGTGATAAAACACACATATTAAGGAAAACTAAAAAAAGCAGGGTCCTGGAATGTGATTGAGAGCGAAGATATAATTTTTTTCCTTTTCACTGGGAAAAATGTGCCCGCTCTGGTGCTTCCAGTGTTAAATGATGTGGTGTTAATGCTATTACTTTTGCATTGGTCTCCTTTTAATGGGGTACAATTTGGTTCACATTATGCTATGAAACACAACCCCTGTGCAGTTGAATCATCAGTAAATATTTGAAATTTGAGTGTGTGTATATATAATTTTAATCTAGATTTTATTTTTTAATTGTTAAATTAGATTTACCGAGTTACCTTTTGGACCATAGAAAAATCTAGTAATTCAAAAGTCTAAAATTAAGTGTAAAAAAGAAAGATCCAATATTTTGCATTTCAGGTCATGCACTATTAATCAACTGGAGCATATGTAATTCATTTGATGTTACTTTTGTGGTCATGACATGGGAGAGAATGTGGATGAACATTAGTTTTGAGTTTTCAATTTGCATTACATGTGTTTCATTTTGGATGTTCAGTCCCCAGAAAATCAGTCCTCGGCTGTGACTAATAGTTTACTTTTCAAATGTACTCAATTCTTAGTTTTCCTGAAATGTGGAACATTTTCTAAATACATCCACTCATTGCTTTTTAAATGTTTCTACAACCCTGTTTGCAGAAAAGTTTGGATGCTGCGTAAAATGCAAGCCTCCTACAGCCGTGGCCAACAACTATGAAGAATGACACAAGTATTGGTTTACACAAAGTTTGCTGCTGCAGTGTTTTTGAGGTATTTTTGTCAGATGTTACTATGGTATGCTGAAGTATAATTCAAGCATTTCAGAAGTTTCAAAGGCTATTATTGACAATTACATTAAGTACATGCAAAGAGTCAATATTTGCAGTGTTGACCCTTCTTCAAGACCTCTGCAATTCGCACTGGCATGCTGGCAATTAACTTCTAGGCCAAATCCTGATTGATGGTAGCCCATTTTTGCATAATCAATGTTTGGAGTTTGTCAGAATGTGTGGGGTTTTGTTTTTCCACCCGCCTCTTGAGAGTTGACCACATATTCTCAATGAGATTAAGGTCTAGGGAGTTTCCTGGCCATGGACCCAAAATGACTGTTTTGGTCCCAGAGCCACTTAGTTATCACTTTTGCTTAAGGTGCTCTATCATGCTGGAAAAGGCATTGATCGTCAACAAACAGTTAATTTATAGTTGGGTGAAGTTGCTCTTGAGGGGTGTTTTGGTACCATTCTTTATTCATTGCTGTGTTCTTGGACAACATTGTAAGTGAGCCCACTCCCTTGGGTGATAAGCGACCCCACACATGAATGGTCTCATGATGCTTTACAGTTGGCATGACACAGGACTGATGGTAGCGCTCACCTTTTTCTTCTCTGGAAAAGTGCTTTTCCGGATGCCCCAAACAATCGGAAAGGGGATTCATCAGAGGAAATGACTACCCCAGTCCTCAGCAGTCCAATCCCTGAACCTTCTGTCCCAGTTTTTCCTGCAGATAAATTGCTTATTTGCTGTCCTTCTTGACACCAGGCCACCCTCCAAAAATCTTTGCACCACTCTGCATGTAGATGCACTCACACCTGCCTGCTGCCATTCCTGAGCAAGCTCTGCACTGGTAGTGCCCCGATCCCACAGCTGTCAACACTCACACCTGTGTTATTGAGAGGATCACTGGCATGATGTCAGCTGGTCTTATTGTGGCAAGGCTGAAATGCAGTAGAAATTGTTTTTTGGGGGATTAAGTGCATTTTCATGTCTTTTGGGATTTTGCAATTAATTTCATCAATGACACTCTGGAGTATATGCAAATTGCCATCATAAAACCTGAGGCTGCAGACTTTGTGAAAATGTATATTTGTGTCATTATTCAATAAAAAATTGTACCAAGACAACATACTGTATCAAATGTTGTCCCACTCTGAATTTGACACCAGCAACATGTTTCAAGATAATGCAAAAAAACTAAACCTGGTGGAATATTATCCAACAAATTAGGTCAATTGGCAACGGGTCTGTGACAAAATTGGGTATTAAAAGATAATTTCAAAGAGGATGTATCTGTCTGAAGTGAGGATGGGTTCACCAACCTGGTTAAGGAGCCTCCAAAAGAGGCAGAAGCATCAACGAATAACCCAACACTTTGAGAAAAACATTCCCAAAAGACAAATCGGCAGAATTTGGGGCATTTCACATCCTACATTGCACAATATACAGTGCATCCGGAAAGTATTCACAGCACTTCACTTTTTCATCATTTTGTCATGTTACGGCCGTATTCCAGAATGGATTAAATAAATGTTTTCATCCAAATTCTACACATGATATGGGGATATGATGCCAAGTCAAGGTCAGATAGACCAAGAAAGATTTCAGCCACAACTGCCAGAAGAATTGTTCAGGATACAAAGAAAAACCCACAGGTAACCTCAGGAGAAATACTTTAACAAAAATGAGCTGCATGGTCGAAAGAAGCATTTACTGCGCCAATGCCACAAAAAAGCCTGGTTACAATATGCCGGACAACACCTTGACATGCCCCGCAGCTTCTGGCACACTGTCATTTGGAGTGATGTGACCAAAATATTGTTTGTTTTTTGGGAGAGGAGTCAGCAAGGCCTATAGTGAAAAGAATACCATCCTGGTATTGGAAGTATGGTGGTGGCTCACTGATGTTTTGGGGGTGTGTGAGCGCTAAAGGCACAGGGAATCTTGGCAAGATGAATGCAGCATGTTATCAGAAAATACTGGCAGATTATGTTGTGGAAAATACTTCAGTTCCCAATTCAAAAGGAGGCAAGAACTTCTGAGGTTATGGAATCAAATAGACTTGAATGAATGTCATCACAAAGCCGGGCAGTTTTTGCATAAATGACCAACGTAAAACATTTGAACACACACATGTCTTGTCCCGTGTCCCATTCAACAGACCCTCCCACATCTGACACTCCATCCTCCTTGATTTACTAATTACCTCACGCCCCTACACTTAGTGGTACCGTGTCATCGTCAGTGTTTGGGACATAATGCACCTCATGAGCCCCCTTGACCTCAAAAGATCCCAAAGGCCTAGGAAGAGTTGCAACAGGCAGATAAGAACAATTAGCGGCATTCCCAGAAAACAGATCCAGAGTTTGACCAGAAAAATAGATCATGGTGTCATCTGGTTGAATTTTATGACTTTTAGTGTTCTTTGTGTCCTAGTGCTTGTACTATTATTCAGTGCATACTTGATTTTATGAATAGATATTGATTAGCATTATTTATCAATACATGCAGTTCAATGCATTTCTGGCTTATGAGTATATGACATCTTATTGACCCTAAAAATATCACTTCTATAATACTATGGTTACTTAATTGATTCCTTAGTAAATTAATTATGTGCATATGTGAAACACAACAACAATTTGCTTTCTTCTGCATGAAATCTGCGCGTGGGACACTCTTGGACTTTCCAGCATGACAATGACCCTAAGCACCCTAAGGCCAAGTTGAACCTCCAGTAAATACAGCAGAAAAAGGTGAAGGTTCTGAAGTGGTCATCAAAGTCTCCAGAACTTAATATCATCGAGCCACTCTGGGGAGAGTGATTTGCATTTTACTCTGTGAAATAAGTATTAGATCCCCTATCAATCAGTACGATTTCTGACTCCCAAGTGTCTTTTATACAGGTCATGAGCTGAGATTAGGAGCCCTCTCAGAAAGGGAGTGCTCCTAATATCATTTTATTATCTGTATAAAAGACACCTGTCCACAGAAGCAAGCAATCAATCAATCCAATTCCAAACTCCCCACCATGGCCAAGACCAAAGAGCTGTCCAAGGATGACAAGATTGTAGACCTACACAAGGCTGGTATGGGCTACAAGACTATCGCCAAGCAGCTTGGTGACAAGTTTACAACCGTTAGTGTGATTATTCACAATTGGAAGAAACAAAAATCTGTCAATCTCACTCGGTCTCGAGAGCTCACCTTGTGGAGTTTCAATGATCATGAGAACGGTGAGGAATCAGCCCAGAACTACAGGGGAGGATCTTATCAATGATCAAGGCAGCTGGGACCATAGTCGCCAAGAAAACAATTGGTAACACACTACGCCCTGAAGGACTGATATCCAGATGTGGTGTATTGTGTGCTATGGCTGACTGGTTCGTGAGTAAATAGGAAGTAAATCTGATTGACTAATGTGCACAGTGCTTGTTTTCCACCGCCTTAATGCTAGTACAGCTGCAGATTCCAGTTTGTCAATGCAGAACACACACTGACACACTGCTCAGACAGTGTTGTCGTTAGATGTGAGGAGTTCATGTGAGCCACTGAAAGAATATCATAGTAAAGCGCATCTTCTTTTTGTAATTGTCACAGTCAGACCTCTTATCAAAAAACAACAGGTCTTGACCCAGCCAGCATAGGGGTAAAACACGTTTGTCTTACCTTTAGCATTAAGAACAGTATAAAATGTGTCAGTACAACTGAAAGTGGTGGACATTCTTGTCTGGAAATCATACATACTGGGATGTTACTATTCCTCAGAGTAATGAGTAGTGAAAGCAGAGATAGGGTCAATAACCTAAAGGTCATTGGTCTAATAAAACAAACATTGCAAAAAGTAATGAGTACGCATGACAAAGAAATGTATACTCGTTTGGTTCACAATGTTATGCTCCCCTTGTTGGGCTTATCTCATGGCAACGGTTCCCATTTTTCTGCTGTGATGGCACATTGGGGTATCAAGGAGTTTTTCCATGTCTGATTTCACATGATTTGGGTTGACTTAGCTTTTCCAAATTCTGGAAACTTTTTATCAATTCTTGGTATCAAGAAATCTCGTAATCAAAGGGAAATTATCATGACATCCGCAGTCCTCCAGCCAGGATTAAAAAGTCCTCTCCGATAATGTAAATCCATCGGGATAAGTGTCTGCTAATGGAATAACTGGTCAGATAATATTTTGACATTTTTATATATTTTTTTTTAAATATGCACCCTTGTTCCATGTCTGCCTACCATGAACAGTTATGGTGAGGAGCATTCCATATTTCATGGAAAAAGAAACAGGCTAGTTAAGTGGAAACCATTTAGAAGATTTCTATTATGAAAAAGCCATGCAGTGTTTGTTAGATTAATATGCTTTAATTGCTCTGATTAGTGGTCTTCTGGTTGGCAATTATGTCAAACTAAGCTTGCAACCCTCTCTATTCATCTGAATGAAAAGCGCTGTATATACTGCACTTTAATTCAACTTTAATTAAATATAGTTTAATTGATAATATAATGATGATGAATTCCATAAATCTTTGTTTTCCTTTTACATTCTGTTGAGGAAATGTGATCCTGTATTGTATTAAATTGTGTACTATTCTTTTATTCCCCCTTCTATGTAATAGAAAACTATTCCCATGATATTCTAATGAAATGGGATCAAATATTGTTGACCATTATATAAATTAGGCAATGGCTTTAAAAAATATACCCCTAAAAATACCCATGTCCACTGTTACTGCAACAATTGAGACGTTTAAGTCAACTGAAGCTGTGACAGTCCTGTCTAAAAGACAATTGTGGAGGTGGGAATATCAAAACAACCTCCATGCCGACAAGCTATTTGGAAGTATTTTACCCATCAAACCACTACTTTCATCAAGACATTAACATAAGCACCTAAATGTTGCTAATCTTCATTTGACCTTTAAGGGGAAAAATTCTAGGTTTGGTTTTGATGGAAAAAGAAAAATGGTCATGTTGAAAAATTCCATCTGTCCAATGTGTGGTGGTGCATACGCAATGTTGTTGGGTTGTTGTACTGCCAAAAGGCAGAAGGGAAACTTCGAAACTAAACTAAAGTGATTTATTAGCTTATCATCTTCACCAGGCTCTCGACCTGACTGCAGTAATCAACTTCACTCAGACGAATGCTCAATGTTCTTCAGAGATAAACCATAAAGTTAAGTATATTGTGCAGTACATTTTTTGAATGGTTGGATTTTATATGTTAGTTTAGTGTAAAGGCAGAGATGCCAATAATTGTGACACACACTTTTAAGAAAAACACATATGTCTTAATTAAGAATGTATCTTTTGCTTGAACACTTTTACCTAGATAAACCACCACAACTGATAAATTACAATAATATACTTTTTCAACCTTCCCTACCGAGGGGTCCAATTAATCTAGAGGACACTGTATGGGCTCTTTATGGGCCCTATGTAGCCATACTGCACTATATAGGGAATACTGTGAGCAGATATTTAGATACAGTCACTCATTTGTACATGATGTCCTTTTGTGATTATGGACTTCAGATCTCAATTATAACGCTGGGACTCCTGTTGTTGCTTGGTTACAACAAAGTGCACAGCCCTTTTGGTCCACTGCAGACTGTCATTGTCGAGATGTGGAGGGTAATGTATTGGAGACCATAGTCTGAGTCCCAAAATTGTACCCTATTCCCTTAATATTTCAATTGTTTTCACCAGAACTCTGAGCCTTGTTCAAACATAAGTGCATTAAATACTGCCCTCTCCAACCAAAATCTTTTGGGCACAGATCGAAAGTAAAACCTTATAACTAGGGGTGGGATGTAATGAGAATTTAATGCCATGATTATCCTGGGTGAAATTTATACCCAATTAATGACAATCCCAATAACAATTCTGGTTTCTAGCTCAAAACAGCTGATCTGATATTCTTCTATTACATATATCTTGTTATTCTGCATTTAAAATGACATTACAATAAAATACTTTTAAAAAAGCTTTTTATTGCGTTAATACTAGAACATGGTCATCTCTAAATGTATATGGTTGCCAGCTTTATTGGAAATACATTTCAGAGGATGTTTAGTAGCGTTTAGTAAGATACACACCTCACTTGTAAACAATAACAAGTAGTCAGGAACACTTCTGGAAAGTGCTTTTCCAAGTCAGTCATCTGAGGATGTCGATTTATTTTCTTACTGACCTGGGGTGCATGCACGTGCGTGTGCATTTCATGTGCCTTATTAGCTAACGATAGGCCTATTTGATGTAATACATTATACCAGCTCCACATCATGTTGTGCAGATCATGCAGATAAACAATGTTATTTTGGCCTGCACAAATGATATTGTATTTGTCTTCTCTTGTCACTTTCAGTAAGAAAGGGTTAACCATGACATAAATTACAAGAGATGTACTGTGGACAAAAAACATTTGATCCCGTGCTGATTTTGTATGTTTGCACACTGACAAAGAAATTATCAGTCTATAGTTTTAATGGTCGGTTTATTTGAACTGTGACAGACAGAATAACAACAAAAGAAAAGAAAAACATTTCAAATTAAAGCTGCAAGCAGCGTTGTAGGGGCTAAGCAAGATGCGTGTGACCCGAAGACAGAAAACGACACGATCGTGCAATAACCGCGGCAGTAAGTCGGCTGAGTTCGATCGGTCAAAGCGTTTGTGAGAAATGACCAATTGTCCCGTTTGGCGGTTTCGCCCATGGGACCTAAGGGTTCGTGGTACCTGAGCCGATCGTGGCGATAGGCAAGATCATGTAAAAACTGTGTCAGTAAGCCGGCTGAGTTTGATTTGTCATAGAGTAAATGAGAAATAAACTAATTGGGCTCTTTAAAACCAATAAAAATCACACAAAGAATGTGTGTGTGTGTCTGTCTTCGTGTGTATATGACAGTGTGTAAACCAGTCAAAGGTCAACTTCACCTACTTAATTCCACAGGATAGAGGTCACTATTCCTGTGTAAAATAAGCATGTGTGTGTGTGTGTGAGAGTGAGTGAGTGAGTGAGGGTGTGAGCATGTGTGTGGGTGTGTGCGTGAGTGTGTAAGTGTGTGTGCTTGTGTGTGTGAGCGTGGGTGTCTGTCTGTGTGTTTGTGTCTATATGTGTGTGTGTGTATGACATTGTGTAGGCCCGTCAAAGGTCAACTTCACCCACTTCTTTATACAGGATAGAGGTCACTATTATTGTGTAAAATAAGCATATGTGTGTGTGTGAGAGTGTGTGTGAGTATGTGTGTGTGTATGACATTGTGTAGGTCCGTCAAAGGTCTACTTCACCCACTTCTTTCGACAGGATAGAGGTCACTATTCCTGTGTCAAATTTGCGTGTGTGTGGGAGTGTGTGTGTTTGCGTGTGGGTGTGTGCGTGAGTGTGTGTGCGTGTCTGTCTGTGTGTTTGTTTCTATATGTGTGTGTGTGCGTGTATGACATTGTGTAGGCCCGTCAAAGGTCAACTTCACCCACTTCTTTACACAGGACAGACGCCACTATTCCTGTGTATATTAAGCATGTGTGTGTGAGTGTGTGATTTTGTGTGTGTGAGTGTGTGAATGTGTTAGTGTGTGTGAGTGTGTGTGTGAATGTGTTAGTGAGTGTGTGTGTGAATGAGTGAGTAAGTGTGTGTGTGTGACTCTGGTGATGAAAGTCGCTGTTTAGCCTAGTCAATGGAGTGTGGTCAAATTAGATTGGCTGTTAGGGGCAAAGTATTTTGAATATCACAATTTCTACTGATAACTTCTTTGAGGCTTGGTCTGAAGATCCTCTCAATAAATTACAGAGAAGAAATATCATAATTTGTGGCCTGTGAAGCTTTTTTAAGCTTTTTCACTAATTTCAAGATGGGGGACGTTCTGAACAACCAAAATGGAAACTTCAAAGTTGTTCAACATCTGGCCAGGCATTACCTGATACCAATTGCACGTTTCTGCGCAAATCAGATCAAATGTTATGAGTGTCTAAACAGTGCAAGGTTTGACGATTTACTGTAGCGCCCCCTAATGGCCCAGGAAGCTGATACTTTTGCAGTATGTGACCTATAGGTTAATATACTTACCAAGTGTGGTCGGGATCTGATTTTCCTAAACACTTTAAATCACAACTTTAATGTAATTGTCTTGTGGCGGTCACATGGTTTGTACTACCAACTCCATATTAATTGCAGTACTACTACACTATGCCGTCTTGGTACCCAACAAGTTTGGCTAAGATCGGTGTTTGCATTCATGAGTAATGAGCTAAAATACCGTTTTTCAGCAACAGCGCCCCCTTATGGCCAATCGTCTCAAAACTTTGTAGGCCTCATCTGGTCCTCCTTGCAACCATGGACACAAGGTTTGGTGAACTTTGGAACAAGGGTTGCTGAGATACGCCCTCACGTACTGTTTTTTGCCTTCGCCGACACATTTGATTGGCTGTTACTGACAAACCGCTTTGATAATCAAAAAACCTTCTGATAACTTTTGTGCGGCTTCGCCTTATAATCATCTATGCAAAGAAACAGGGCGATTAAACAAAATTTGTGACCTGTGAAGCTTTTTTAAGCTTTAACGTAAAATCCAAGATGGCGGAAAATCTATATATCCGCAAAATGATGTCATAGGGTGCATTCAACTCGGCATGAGCTAAGGAATCTAGGGATACCATTTATGCATAACAAACGTATGGTTCAAAAGATACATGGGTAAACACATGTCCAACTTTGACCCGTTGGTGGCGCTAAAGTGAGTGAGGCAGAAATATGAAACTTAGTGAAAGGTTTAGAGGGGAATGTCCTTAACAAGTGTGCCAAAAATCTAAACTTTTTACCACAAGGGTCAATGGGCTGCCATAGACTCCCATGGCAGAAGAGGATCTCCCCAGAGTGGCTCGATGATATTAAGGTCAGAAGACTGATGGTCACTCCAGAACATTTACCCTTTTCTGCTGTAACCACTGGAGGGTCAACCTAACCTTGTGCTTAAGGTCATTGTCATGCAAGAAAGTCCCATGCGCGGCTTTCATGCAAGTAACTAAGTTCCATTAGCTTGTTACACAGGTCCTTTGACAGTTATTTTCTGCTCCCCATGACTCAGTATCTAGCCTGCTCAGTGCATCCATGTGAGAGCTAACAAACTCATTGACTATTTATACTCAGACACTAATTGAAATTTAAAATGCAGCAGGTGTGGGAAATTAACCTTTAATTCCCATTTTAACCTGTGTCACCTTGCGTGTCTATAACAAGGCCAAACATTCAAAGGTATGTCAACAACTGGTCAGGGCTATTTGGGTGATTTCTGTTATCATTATGAGTTAAAATGGAGCCAAACAATTATGTCATAAGAAACGGCTTTATATGATCACTATCACTTTTTTGAGGGATCAGTCATATTTTCAAAATCAATGCCAAAATGTCACTATTTCTGCCAGGGTATGCAAACTTTTGAGCACAACTGTATATGGCTCTAGAGAAAATCTTTCCTTTCCAAAAAAGTTAAAAAGGAAAGTTTTGAGTGAGGAACTGAAGGGTTCAATTTGCAGTGGTCTATTTAATTGAACCCTTCTGTCGCTCACTCAATGTTCCTTTTCAACTTTTTTGGAAAGGAAAGAAAAATGTGCAGTAGTCTCATAATTTTTTCCAGAGCTGTACACACACACACACCTAACTACAGTCCAATCAACAAGCAAATGTAAAATGTATTCCAACAAGTTACAGAACAATACTTTGCCCAAATGCTTTATTTATTTTGATACTGTGGCGTGGACGTGCTGTCACTTGCACCAGCAACTGACCTGCTCACCAGCTTCCAGTATGGCCTTGTCAAGGGAGCATGAAAATGCCCAAGAACATCAACTCTGGACAGAAGTAGCAGCAGCTGGAAGAGAATGGCATCACACCTCGTAACCTTGCAGCTGCTCAGCCCTGGCAAGGAAGGAAGAATGCCAAGGCTGCCAAGACCAGGACTACTCAGATCTTTACCTTCTCAAACACCACCATGAAGCTGCCCCAATTGCAAAGCCATGTTACCAGCCCATGGAGTACCACCCTCAAACTCAGTTATTTCTTTGCATTGTTTCCGTATTTGTCATTTGACTGTCCACCTGCACAGGCCTGTAGCTGATTTGTAAGTATTATGTTAATGCTACCGCGATACTGATCATGTCTTATTTGCTTGTTTACATTTTGAAATATTGAAGTAATTTTTGTTCTCATGCACAAATGTTCACTAGATTTGCATTTGTGTCATATACTGTTCAGCCATTGCTGAAATATTTTCACCTGCTTTACTTTCATTCCCCCTCTTGTTTTTATGAAAGTAAAGTAGTGGCCTGATAAGTACTACATTCAGAACCGTGATTACACCAATTATGGTAATGTTTAAGAGAACAATAGAATTTTCCTGTTAACATTCAAAAAACACACATGACATGATGCTTGAATAGTAGATGAGGCCAGCTTTGTTTTTTGTCAATGTGCCTCTGATCGTCCTAAATTTGTCTCTGATTAAAATTTCTTTAGGTTCTGACATTCCCAGCATTTTTTACTAGCTACTTTGCATCTAATTTCAGTGTACATAAAATGATTCTGTGACGGAATCCATACCGTGGATTCAGATGTTGAATAAATTATCGGAAGCCAGGTTTCTCCACCATGTAGACTGGGATCTGGTCCTTGCAAATGTATTCAGCTTCAGCCCTGTTTAATTTCTGTGCTTCTGATGACTTGGCACCATATTTTCCTTATGATCAAATAGAGTTGGTAGGCTAGGCTGCCATTGTCTTAGTCTAGTTGCTGATTGACTTTTCTAAGCTTCAATCAGGGACTTTAAGAGAAAAATAACACTTTCAGACTCAAATAATTGTGTTATCCTGTTAAATCAACACTGTCTGTTAACCTTACAGACAGGTAGGACTGATAACGTTTGCTGCCTATTGTAGCTCACACATTACCTTTACTGTAGTTGTTTTATTATAAGCCATAACGTTAGCCGCTAGCTTAATAATAACCTAACAATCGGCTAATGAGGCTATCGGCGAATTACTAATAGTTAAAGTGTGCCGCTTTGTAGCACTGTTTGCATACAGGTTTATTGAAATGTTTTGCCTCGTATGCAAAATACTTTTTTACTTTTAAACTAAGACCTGTCACGAAGGCTCTCCTTTAGCAGCAGCACTTGCTATGTTAAGCTAGTATTATCCTGTGTGAAGTTGTGTGTCAACGGGAGAAGGCGAAGACTGCACTGTTGGTATCAATACTGTTGCAAATGAGTATTTAATTTGATACACATTTTTATATCGATTGTTATGTGGGTAAACATTTTTGACAACCCTAGCTAGTGGCAGAACCAAAGACTAGCTATCTTTGAGGTTAGCAGGGCGCTATGAGTTTAGCCGTTGACAATATTGTTTTGGGGTGTAAAGTTGACCGAGCCAGAGGTCAGAGATAGAGCTAGATCACTGTGTTAAATGTTGTGTACAACAAGTATTATTGACATTGGTTTGGGGTTGAATATAATGTGAATGTATTGTATGTGGGGCTGGTATGGTGATTAACATAGGTAGCTAAGTTAATTTACAGTGCAATGAGTATTTGTTTTTATATTCAGTAAGTATTCGCAAATTGTGCTAGTAATTAGCATTAGCAATGTGTTTTTGCTTTGAGCAGTACCTATTTGCAGCCTAATATTATCATTAGCAAAGTAATAAAAAGCACAATAAGTAAAACATTTTAATAAAATGAACACAGTAAATAGGACGTGTGCAAGACACATAGATGGTAAGTTCATTTGTTTACCCTAGAATAATTTGTAGATACTACTACTGGCAAAAAGTTGGGCTGTTTCCTTATTTGGTTTACATTTTAATTGCATTTTATCTGGATAGTCTTACAGGTCTGGTTCGATGGATTCCTTTCTTTTAAATGGCTAATGTAACTTGGTAATTTTGAAATGCATTTCAATGGTTCTGGCAATAAAGGTTTTCAGATCTGTTTGTGTTGCTTTGTGATTTATTACAAGAGTTATCTTTATTTATTCACATTTAACACAGATTCAATTATAATACATAGAGCATATTGTTAAATTTGCATTGTTTATGTAGAAGTTCTCCTTAACTGTTTATGTAGTAATTGAATCAACATAAATTAAATTACAATTTCATCTGAAAAGGTTATGTAACGTATTCATTTAAACTCAACATGATAGGAAAAACATAGCGTTTTATGTGATCCTTTACATTGAACTTAAGTAATAAAAGTAGACAAAAAATTTACATGAAATTTATATATTTAGAGTTCAGGTTTTAAGCATCATTTAGCATACTTACAGGTGTATGTTCATAAGCTAAAGAATGGGCACGAAGTATATAACTGGTAACTAACAGAATACCTATACATTCACTTAAAGAATACTTGCTAGTGTACTTGCAGTATAAAACTATTAAACTAGTAGTTTGAGATATTTAAGTGTATCTTCATAAACTAAAAAGTGGTCTAGAAGCATATAACTGTAGTCAAGTTGCAGTACCAAATAAAACTTGTTTGTCAACTTTCTGTACTCAAAGTGTACTGCTTTTAAAGTATACCTTTTTATAAACTAAAAAGGTGCCAATTTAGTCCCAAGAGATATTCAAATAGTACACTTTCAAGTACATTCATAGTACATTGATATTAGTATACTTACTACATCAAGTATACTTGGGGAATATACTTGAACTTTACTTAATTTTACCTAGGTATAAGTGTACTTAATATGAGGTCATTTTTGGTAAGAGTACAGGGTCAATCTGTGGTCAATTGAGGTTGGATTCCGACCCAATAAACCTAAGAGCCCTTTTGTTTTATACAATGTTTTGCTTGGCTGTTTTGTCTTAGCTTCTGTTTCTAGGAGGCTTTGAGTTATGAGCATGTGTGATCTTGTGGAAGTACAATGCAGCTGCATAACAAAAACGAGGACAAAACACTTTTGTCAAGGCTCAGCTTGTGATTTGCGGAAGAGGGACTTCTTCATGTAATGCTTTTGTCTTTTTATTAGCATGGCTGACTCAATTCAGTTTCCAAATGTTCTTAATGCCTCGCTCTACATGACCAATACTACTTTAGTTTAATGATAGTGATTCCATCACATTCTCTGAAGGAATACTGTTGGTTTTTCATACGCTATTTTTTTTTAATTTCCAACAATACCTCCGGCTCTCTGTTTTGATGATGTCTGCTACCGGCCACCAAGGTTCCACAGGATTTGTACTGCACTGTACAACACTCATCCTCAAAACTTTTTCCATGGGGCTGCCTATCATCATGCAGGAGCAGAGTAGCTAGTATCCCTACCTATCAGTGTGCTAAATTTCATATTGCCAGTGTTATTATGAGAATTGAGACTGTTCTTTTGGTCCCATTCGCTGTGTGGGTTCTGGATAATATTATTTTAAATCACTAACATTTTTAAGGGCTTTTCCAGACATTTCACTTAGCGGCTATGCAATGTCTGGGTTAGTTTGTGATTGGATGAATTATCCTCCAGTCCCACCCACAGACTGCACAGTTGACCTTGAATTCACAGCCATTGTTCAGTTTTTGACATTTGCATCTCGGTCTGTTTCAACGAGTCACTGTCTGTGGGCTTGTGGGATTTGTCGGCTGGTGTCTTTATGTATTTGAGTGTGCAAGCATGCGTGTGCTGCACCAGCAAGGCAATCTTCGATCTAGTCTGATTGGTACCATGCCCCTCTTGGTCTTGCATGCTCTCTTTCTCTTTCTAAAATTCCCTCTCTGCCTAATCTGCCACTCTTTTATTGTTACTCTCTTCCTCTCTCTAGCTCTCTCTCTCTAGCATGCTCATGCTCACTCTCTTGTGCAGTCTAGCTCACGGTTGTACTTGCCCTCTTGCAATCTGTACTTCTGTCTCACGCTCTGTCTCTCTCTATGACCGTGCATGAGTCAGCAATGTGGGTAGCACCACCCCCGCCCCACCGCATAGCCGCTCCCGTCCGGTCCCATTGGTTACCGAGCTGACCAATGTGGCTGCTCTCCGTCTCATTGGCCATCCTCTTTTGAGAGACCGGCGACTCGTCTCCTTGACTGCTACTGCTGCTGAATCCCTTTGCCAACTGTGGCACGAGACAGCATTATGTTGAGGAAATGAGAGGAGGGGAGGGAGGGAGTGAGCGAGAGGGTGGGAGGAGGAGATGTAATCAAATGTGAGAGTGATTGGCTATGATTCCAAGCCTCTTATCGTGCTCCTCTTAATATGTTCGGTCATCTCTTTTCTATCTTAGAATACTTTTTTAAGCAGCTCATCGTTTCTCTGCAGCCTGGACTTTAGTGTCTTTAGAGAGGACAAGGGGTCTCTGCGTTACATTCTCAAGATGACTCTGTGATGGTGGGATTCCTGCAAAACGTGGTGGGTGGATGGCACATTAATACGGGCAGTTACGTTTGCACTGGGTGGCACAGGCTGTAACAACTTTAGTGACTGCTGTTGATTGCGTCCCAGATGCTGTGACTAGTATTTGGGATAAGGATTGTAGAAAAGAACAAGAAATGCAATCATATGTTTGGTATTTTATTGATAATGATTGTCATGTAGGGTTATTGTTAATGCTTATCTACAATCAATCAATTCTGGACACAAAATATGAATTATTTAAAAACATTTGATCTGGGTTCGTTTCTGTATGTCTGTGTCGTATTATGTATGTATTTTTTCTATTGTGCATGTGTGCGAGTATGCGCATGCAGCATGTTAGGTGTGTTATGGGTCCTGGTCTGTGTGGTGTCTGGCATAACGATTTGTGGAACTGTTTTCAAATCACTTATCTTTCATTCACTATAACACATCCAAATTTACAGCAATGTTTTCCAGAATTCATCAAATTTAGAAGGATGTTATTGAGAATTGTGTGTATGTACATTTCAAATGTGTGTGTTTTTAATTTTAAATTTTGTTTCCCTTGATGGCGGTGGATATTAGTGTTATACATTTTAGTTGGTATCTCCATATAACATGAACAAACTTGTAATCTCCAACTTTTAAAGTCCCAGAGATCTGTATACTAAAGTTTCTGCACTTAGATGTTGTTGTCCAGAACAGAGAGGGTTTCCCAATACATGCTAGTGACACAGCTTGTTTTCACAGACTCAATGTTAAGCTCTCGCCTACTACTTGGTTTTTCAACTGAGGGATTTAGCTTGTGATTTCCATAATTTATTTGAATATTCAATGAAGAGTGTTAATATCAACAGCCACTTTTAAATGGACAATGTGACCCTGCGCTAGTCCCCTGAATATGCATACAGTAGACAAAAATCTCAGCATCGACGACAACAACAACAATTGTGTTGTTTTTTTGTCATTTGCCACTCATTGACCCAAACAGTCATGTCTCACCTGGTTGAGGAAATAATCAAATGCCTCCTGCTGGTGAAACAGATTTTCTACTCAGTTGGGCTTTTGACCTTGCTACTTCCTCTTCCAGCATCCACCTGTGGAGACACTTTGTCAGTCTAGGAAGTTAAGATGATGGCAAAATGACATTATACTCAAGTCTTCCAGGTAATTCTGGCATGATGTCATATCCTTTTAAATAAGCGCTGTTGGACACGAAACAACTTATGTAAATATTTGTACTTAGTTCCATATAAATCTAGAGCAGTGGTTCTCAACCTTTTTTGGGCCAGTGCCCCCTAGCCATTATCCAGGTCTCTTACCGCCCCCCATGAAATAAGATGTATGCTAATTGAACTGAATATTAATTGTTATGATTCTTATTGTTGTTATTTTCATTGCTATGATTGTTAATGTCGATATTATTATTGTTGTTACCATTGTTATCATCACACATCATCAAAAATGCACATCATTGAATGATAAACATCAGATATATTTATTTCCCAGGGAACATAAAAGCCATGTGAATAGAAATTATATTTGCAGGTGTTACATTTTTTTTTACTGTTACAATATTTTACGTTCAACTTAAAAAAGGTAACAGCAGCCAATCAGACCGCCTTGAAATTTTACATTCAAACTTTTAATTAGGTATCACAAACTGCAGCCAATCAGGAACAGCTAGAAATGTTTACATTCAAATATTATTGAAACCACAGCAAATCAGAAAAGCCAAACGATAATCATTCTGATGAATTGTTCCAACGGAAAACAAGCTGGCCCTTCTGATTTGAGGGTTTTGTCGCCTGCTTTGTCGCCATTTGAAAAAACGTGTTCACACAAGTTACGAAGTCATTACTAAAGTATTCTATTACCAACTGAAGGATTTTTTTCTTGTTCTGTGCCATTTCTCTGATATGTTGCTTGCTAGTGTTGCAAAAGTAAAAAAAACTATGGAGTTTTAAGGAGTTGTAATTGTGTAACTTGGCAAGACCACATTGTGACAGTATAAGATGGGTTGCTGCCTAATTGACAACATGAATGATATGCAAATGAATGTTCAAGTTGAGATGCACGCTTCTTATGTCATTGGCCATAGCTGAGTGTACCAGGGTTCAGATCAGTCAATATCCCTCCTAGTTTGTTTATTTTAAATGCAAGGCATGCCTCCAAAATCATTACCTCATCGTATTTTGTAGATCTGGTGAAATTCATAATTGGGCCAAATGACTTGGTATCTGTGTTAAATATGAAAGATTGTCTGCCACCAAGGCAAAGTTTTTTCATTGATTTGAAGTTTGTTTTTATAGTCAGTGGTACTGGGTGTAAACTTTAACTGTGCAGGGCATTTAAATAGTTTGATTGGTAGGGAGGCTGATTTACTGAAGCTTAAAATTATTTGGCTAACATAATAACCCTGCTTAATGACTCTGCTGTGTGTGTGCTTGGGTATGTCAGAATTTCACAAGATGTGTTTTTTGGGCTGACCTCTTCTCCATCCTCTAGCTATGTCAATTGTCATCATTTTCCCTGTTGAGCTATTTTCTGCCTCAAGTTAGTGAGTGAGAGAGCCTCCCTCAGTGTCTTACAGTGGCACAGAGGCGTTCTGTTACTTCGCCTGTCTTAAATACAACCCAAGACGGCTAGATAGCTGACACACGCTCTGGTTAGTAAAGTCTTGTAGTATGTAATAGTGAATATGGTATTTTTTTTACTGCAGATTTGTTTTCTTTTGAGGTCCCCCTTACTGTATTTTAGCAATGTAAAGTAAGTGTGGAGGTGTCGGCTTTAAAAGCTGAGAACAGCCATAAGCTTTAATCAACTAAATGTCTTTTTAAGGCCATGTTTTTCTATCACGTAATAACGTTATACAATCTTGAACCAGTATTAAACAGAGGCTAGGAAGGCCAGTATGTAAAAAGGGATTGAGAGAAAAGTTACAGACAGTAGCCTGAGCTGGGGTTGAACATCCATTGCCAGGGTGCATGTGTATTCCCAAATCGGGTCTTAGACCACCACACCAGATTCCGCCGTCATAGTTTTGCTGTCTCACTGTGTGTTTTGCTTTCACTGTCAAATTGTGCTTTTATACACCATAGATAGGACTCTAAAGCCCAGCTAAAAGCCTGGGCATATGCATAGCTACTTTTCTCAAACTATTTCCCTGTCATCCAGAACTCTCTACTGAGCCCAAGTAGTGTTCACAATCCTAGGAAGGCATTGTACTGGGGATTCTCAAACTCTTAAACTTAAACTTTAGAATGCTGGATCTAAAACCACGTTGCCTTCAGTGCCTAGTCAGAAGTAGCCGTAGCCATTTATTTAGCCATATAATTTATCTTGTGCAATGGACTGAAATACCACCAAGCGAATTTCCATACCAGCTCTGTGTTTGCCTAAACCCTGATCAGTTAGGGCTTTTGACATGACGATCAAGATAAGAGATTGGCAAAGGCAACACTGATGTGTTTTCCAAGCTGTTAACATTTTGTGTTATTTTAATGTATTCAATTACTTACGTGTATTGACTTTGAGTTTCACACCCAGACATCATATGCTAGTTGTCTAGTGAGGTGAATCGTCTAGGGATTTGAGCACTGACTGTTTTGACCTGGAAATGATCCGGCTTGGAAACATTGGTCAGTAAAGCAGTGAATCAAAAACATTAACATAATGGTCCTTGTTTTTTGCCTACACCTGCTTTTTCATATATTGTCACTTGACCAAAGAAACTCGACATGCCTCCCAGACCTACTTCCCCTACCGTCTGACCCTTAAAATGGGCCTTAAGGCGAGTCGAACCCCTCTAACCCCCGTCCACCTTTGCTTTCTCTAGGGTGCAGGGTGAAAGGAAGAGGGAACTCTGCAACAGAGTGTTAGGATGGCCAGTGAAGGCTCCAGTAGTATCCCCAGCCCAGTGGTGCGACAGATTGACAAACAGTTCCTGATCTGCAGCATATGCCTGGACCGCTACAACAACCCCAAAGTGCTGCCCTGCCTCCATACCTTCTGTGAAAGGTGAGTCGTCTGTGTTTGGTTGTGTGTGTGTGGTGGTGCGTGTGTTCAAAGAGATAGTGTGAGCTTGCAATATTGGTTTGTACAAACGTAAATATTCTGAAGGTGCTAGAAGGTTATACACTTTTGTTAAGGAATAAAAACACCCTGAGAACGTTTAAAAAAGCTTAAAGGACTATCAACGATCTTTGAGGACCATAGAAACAACAGCTTCACAAAATAGCCTTTGAATACAGTTCGTATCTTTTGTGACGTTTTTTAGAGTGAATGATCCTTTTGTAATAGTCCACATTTCTTTCCTTCTCTTTCGCTCGTTTTTTGCTTTTGTCTTTTGTCTGTCCGTATTTTTTTTTCTGTACCTTTTAAGACTTCAGAACTGTAACTGCCGTGAGTGTAAAATATGACTTTGAAGTTACAAATCCTATGAAATTTTTTGTTGGGGAGAACGAATTTGCGTGATTGGTGTTTGAGCTTTGTCTTTCTTTGTAACCCCGAAATCATGGAATCTTAATGTTTTCTTATTTGTGCAGGAGCAATATATAACTATGGTTGCACTGAAATGTATTAATTAGGAATATCAAATTGTTTGCAGTCCATGGAGATGTGATGGAAATGACCGTGGTGGAAATGACATTTTCTCTGTTTTTCTACCAGATAACAAGCAAACTAGCATTGAGAATACCAGTTTTGGACTCATTAAGCGTGTTCAATACTTTTTCCCTGCGTCATTTTACATTACTCATAACAAACATTTTTTACTTATTTGTTTCGGTTTCTTTGTATGTATGTATTATTTGGGTTGTTACCAACATCTGGTGAAAATGTAATGTCAATAGCACCTTTGGAAATATATTTACTGAGAAAAATTGTGACGAGTTCAATATTTATTTCACCTGCTATATATATGTACAGTGGGGAGAACAAGTATTTGATACACTGCCGATTTTGCAGGTTTTCCTACTTACAATGCATGTAGAAGTCTGTAATTTTTATCATAAGGTACACTTCAACTGTGAGAGAAGGAATCTAAAACAAAAATCCAGAAAATCACATTGTATGATTTTTAAGTAATTAATTTGCATTTTATTGCAAGACCTACGTATTTGATACATCAGAAAAGCACAACTTAATATTTGGTACAGAAACCTTTGTTTCCAATTACAGATATCATACGTTTCCTGTAGTTCTTGACCGGGTTTGCACACATTCTAGCAGGGATTTTGGCCCACTCCTCCATACAGACCTTCTCCAGATCCTTCAGGTTTTGGGGCTGTCGCTGGGCAATACGGACTTTCAGCTCCCTCCAAAGATTTTCTATTGGGTTCAGGTCTGGAGACTGGATAGGCCACTCCAGGACCTTGAGCTGCTTCTTTCGAAGCCACTCCTTAGTTGCCCTGGCTGTGTGTTTCGGGTCTTTGTCATGCTGGAAGACCCAGCCACGACCCATCTTCAATGCTCTTACTGAGGGAAGGAGGTTGTTGGCCAAGATCTCGCGATACATGGCCCCCCCATCCATCCTCCCCTAAATGTGGTGCAGTCGTGCTGTCCCCTTTGCAGAAAAGCAATCCCACAGAATGATGTTTCCACCTCCATGCTTCACGGTTGTACTCATCCTTCTTCTTCCTCCAAACACGGCGAGTGGAGTTTAGACCAAAAAGCTCTATATTTGTCAGACCACATGACCTTCTTCCATTCCTCCTCTGGATCATCCAGATGGTCATTGGCAAACTTCAGTTGGGCCTGGACATGCGCTGGCTTGAGCAGGGGGACCTTGCGTGCGCTGCAGGATTTTAATCCATGACGGCGTAGTGTTACTAATGGTTTTCTTTGAGACTGTGGTTCCAGCTCTCTTCAGGTCATTGACCAGGTCCTACCATGTAGTTCTGGGCTGATCCCTCACCTTCCTCATGATCATTAATGCCCCACAAGGTGAGATCTTGCATGGCGCCCCAGACCGAGGGTGATTGACCGTCATCTTGAACTTCTTCCATTTTCTAATAATTGCGCCAACAGTTGTTGCCTTCTCACCAAGCTGCTTGCCTATTGTCCTGTAGCCCATCCCAGCTTTGTGCAGGTCTACAAGTTTATCCTTGCGTCCTTACACAGCTCTCTGGTCTTGGCCATTGTGGAGAGGTTGGAGTCTGTTTGATTGAGTGTGTGGACAGGTGTCCTTTCTACAGGTAACGAGTTCAAACAGGTGCAGTTAATACAGATAATGAGTGGAGAACAGGGGGGCTTCTTAAAGACAAACTAACAGGTCTGTGAGAGCCGGAATTCTTACTGGTTGGTAGGTGATCAAATATTTATGTCATGCAAATGAAATACTTAAAAATCATACAATGTGATTTTCTGGATTTTTGTTTTAGATTCCATCTCTCACAGTTGAAGTGTACCTATGATAAAAAGTACAGACCTCTGCATGCTTTGTAAATAGGAAGACCTGCAAAATCGGCAGGGTATCAAATACTTGTTCTCCACACTGTATATGTATATATGTTTATATATGTTTATGTGTGTTTGTATGGATGTGGTGTGTGTCGGAGTGTATGTGTGGTGAGTAAGTGCTTTGGTATATAGAGTGTTTGATTGTCACTGGCCATGACACAGTCCGGTCGTCCATGGGCTGGGGCTCATACCCTGGGGGATGTCTGGGCATGGCAGTGTGGTTGGCCAATTGACTATTGACTCAAATGGTAATCACTTTAAAAACAGTTCAGCCTCCAACTCTTCTCATTATGAGTCCTGAATTATTTGTGAACTGAGTGCTTTTCTGTGGACATTGGAGAGTATAATTTCTGATTATTAGATTAGAAGTATAGATGGCTTGTCATCTGTTTTTTGGTGTAAGGTGGAACAAACCATTTCACTCCATCTACGACTTTCTAGAAGAGGGAAGCCTGAAGTTTGTTTGTCCGGTTTTCTGTTCTGCCTGATTACTGATGTTGTAGAATTGGTTTTAGTCTAAGAACTCAGATGAGTTATCCTGGCTCTACAGGTGCCTGCAGAACTACATCCCGGCCCACAGCTTGACGCTGTCGTGTCCTGTGTGCCGCCAGACATCCATCTTGCCAGAGAAAGGCGTGGCGGCACTGCAGAGCAATTTCTTCATCACCAACCTGATGGATGTGTTGCAGCACTCCCCCGACAGCAGTAGCCAGGAGTTAACATCACTGGAAACCGTCAATGTCTTGGCTGTGCGCCAGTCACTGTCCTGCCCCAACCACGGAGGAAATGTAGGCTTAAACGAACTATCAAGACACAGGGAGTGCCACAATGACATGACGGAGGCGCGTGCACTCACACACACACACACACAGTTTATTTTTACATTACTACTGAGGTTTGGGGTAAAATGTTGTGTGGCATTTATTTGTAAGTAGCTAAAAAATATGTCCGCGTTTATATTTGTTGTAACTTTAGATGGGACAGTATGCATTTTAATTTGTGTCAGAGAGAAGGACATCATCACTTGACCTTTATACTTTGATGTCATTGCTGCCTAGGTCATGGAGTTCTACTGTCCACCGTGTGAGACGGCCATGTGCCAGGAGTGTACGAGTGGTGAGCATGCCGAGCACCCCACCGTGCCGCTAAAAGATGTGGTGGAGCAGCACAAGTCCTCACTGCAGGACCAGCTTGACACTGTCAAAAACAGGTAGGATCCAATGTGCTTCCTCTACAACATTGGTGGGTTTGATATTTCCACAACCATAGAAAAAGATTAAAACTGGTGAATATAAAGGTAATCATCAAAAAGATATCCCATGCCAAATTTTGCCCATCTGTACCTCAAATAGCAGACTTTAAATATGTTTTACAATCTTGTAAAAAATTATGCGGTGCGGAAGCTCCTGGATTAGGCAACTGTATGAACTCTATTTGAATTTTTAGAATGCAGAGCACACACAGGAATGGAAAAAGACAAATAATGCAGATCCATAGAAAATACCTTCTGAAACAAACAGTGCAAAATCTGAAAGGTGCTGAATCCTGTTCCAACAGGATCTGGCTCAAATTAATCACGGGGAACGTTAGTAAACATAGACAGTTGTTAAGTTAGTTGTTAAACTTGATTAAACTTGAATTAACTTTGTCTGTATGTCAGATTAAATATATGATCCTAAATACATTGTCCACATCAGAGCATTTGAACCCTCAGATTGTACCTACCAAAGGTGATCTAATCACAGTCAGCAGGACTTTTGTTCAGATGCTGCGTGTGCATCCTTTCTCTTCCTGCTTTCTCTTCAGGTTGCCTGAGATTGATTCAGCCTTACAGATCCTGTCAGAAATCCTGCAGCAGCTAACCAATCAGAAGAGTTCCATCGAGGGAAATATCCACTCTACGTTTGATGAGCTGCAGAAGACCCTGAATGTTCGCAAGAGCGTCCTGCTTATGGAGCTAGAGGTCAACTACGGGCTAAAACAGAAGGTGATGCTCACAACATCTATTAAACATCTTTTCAATTGTGAGTGTGTGTGTTTGAGTGATGTCTAAATCATGTCAGCACAATGAAAGGAAACAGGAAAAATACAATGGAAAAATGGAAATGCAATGGAAATGCAATGGAAATATATTTGTCAGTTAGTATCCAGCCTACAAAGTATCATTGGACCTATTTTCCATAATTTTCACTTTGAGTGCCAGTAGCTCAGCTGTGGATCAGCCAGTGCTCTGATAAATGTTTACATGGAACAGGGAAGGCTTGGCGTGGAGCTGAAAGTGCCAGGGAATGAAACTGAGTTCACACCCAGCCCTGGGAACCAATCCCCTGTGCTGGCCTCACACCCAGTGCCCTCCCCTCAGAGAGCAGATAATGGAGCAGCATAATCACATGGTTTACCAGCAAGGCCAGTCGGATAGAACAGACAAAGCGTTGCTCAAAGAAAGATCTGTTTGTCAAATCTTTCTTGCGTTTCTCATCAAAACTATTACTAACAGTTACTATTTCATATGGTGATTGTTATACACTATGGAACAAGGATTCATATAAATAGTGGTTGAAATTTGTTTGATTTGTGGACTTTGATTACCAAATGGACGTCCATGTTATTGAAGAGGAAAAATGTGATGCCCAGATGGAGGTGAGAGTGAGTGCATTCGTGAATGCAGGTGTTTTGTTCTCACCATTGTGCTAGTCACTGTGTTGACCAAGCCCTTTGGCATCTTTCTGCTGTTGTGTTATGTGAACTACAAGTGTACTACTATCTGCTTATGCCAGTGGACTAGTCCACTTAATTCTGTCCCTGTAAAATTCAATGTTTTTTTTCTTGATTGTGACAGCTGTCCAAAGCAGATGCATACATAGTGTTTGTGTGTTCCCAGTGCCCTGGTTTAATGTTTAATATTTGCATGCATAATTATATAGTTATATCAGCCTGCATGGGGACACTTTTGTCTGATGTTTTTTTAATGAACAGATGTTTGAAGCGTGTGTGGGTGTGGGTGTGTGGTCAAACACGGATTCTTGAGACATGGGACGAAACACGTCCAGCAATTGAAACTGCTATTAGGTTTGAAAATGCAAATATTTTAACTTGATGTTATGATGGATTATTAATATAATGTATTTAACACAAGTTTCCCCTTTAATTTAAGTTAATGATTATTATATCAAATCTATGGCACTTATTGTCTTCTCACTATGTCTAAAACAGTGTGTCCACAGAGAAGGGTTCAATCATTAATTTGCGAAATATATTATTAAAAGTAGCTTGCTTCATCAAAAGCAACACTTAATAATATCTCATATCAGAGCAAGGTTGTTTTTTAACAACACATGGGTTTTAAAGTTCCACTTTTTGTCAACCCTATCAGACATTCATTAAAATTAAATAAAATAAGACAATATCAGGGACAGCTGTTCACTCTGAAAGGCTCCTTGCCATCTTCCACCTTAATGTCTGACAGGCTTTTGGTAATATTTTAAATGTTAATATTCCCTGTGTCACAACCATATCAACACCCTCTTACAATTTCTGAGGAAATTATTTGAAATGTTCAGATTATTTTTTTCTCCTGAAGTAGATACTATTAGCTTCTAGCATAAAAAAAGAGGCAACTACATGAACTCCATTTGTTTTGTTAGAAATGTGTCAACACTGTCAGATGTCAACTCCGTCAGATATTCTGTCTGACGGTGGTGACGGGCCAGTGACTGAGTTTACATTCAATGAGGTCATCATGTTTTTGTGGTTTTCAAGTAAATTTAAATTGTATTAAATATAAAAATACTGTTTAGTTTTTCTATTGACAGCACATATTTTTGGATTATAGTTATCCACTCAGACAAATACATGCATACAAACATATATATAAATATTTTATATATACAGTATCTCACAAAAGTGAGTACATCCCTCACATTTCTGTAAATATTTGATTATATCTTTTCATGTGAAAAGACACTGAAGTACACTGTGCTTCTCAAGATGATGCACAAGAAAGCCTGCAAAGAGTTTGCTGAAGACAAGCAGACTAAGGACATGGATTAATGGAACTATGTCCTGTAGTCTGATGAGACCAAGATAAACGTATTTGGTTCAGATGGTGTCAAGCGTGTGTAGCGGCAACCAGGTGAGGAGTACAAAGGCGTGTGTCTTACCGACAGTCAAACATGGTGGTGGGAGTGTCATGGTCTGGGCCTGCATGGGTGCTTCTGACACTGGGGAGCTACAGTTTATTGAGGGAACCATGAATGCAAACATGGACTGTGACATACGGAAGCAGAGCATGATCCCGTCCTTCGGAGACTGGGCCGCAGGGCAGTATTCCAACATGATAACGACCCCAAACACACCTCCAAGACGACCACTGCCTTGCTAAAGAACCTGGGGGTAAAGGTGATGGACTGGCCAAGCATGTTTCCAGACCAAAAACATTTGAGCATCTGTGGGGCATCCTCAAACGGAAGGTGGAGGAGCTCAAAGTCTCTACCATCCACCAGCTCTGTGATGTCGTCATGGAGGATTGAAAGAGGACTCCAGTGGCAACCAGTAAAGGTCTGGTGAACTCCATGCCCAAGAGGGTTCAGGCAGTGTTAATAGAATAATGGGGGCCACACAAATATAAATCTAAATATATATATATATATACAGTGGGGCAAAAAAGTATTTAGTCAGCCAACAATTGTGCAAGTTCTCCCACTGAAAAAGATGAGAGGCTTGTAATTTTCATCATATGTACACTTCAACTATGACAGACAAAATGAGAAAATAAATCCAGAAAATCACATTGTAGGATTTTTTATGAATTTAATTGCAAATTATGGTGGAAAATAAGTATTTGGTCAATAACAAAAGTTTATCTCAATACTTTGTTGTATACCCTTTGTTGGCAATGACAGAGGTCAAACGTTTTCTGTAAGTCTTCACAAGATTGTCACACACTGTTGCTGGTATTTTGGCCCATTCCTCCATGCAGATCTCCTCTAGAGCAGTGGTGTTTTGGAGCTGTTGCTGGGCAACACGGACTTTCAACTCCCTCCAAAGATTTTCTATGGGGTTGAGGTCTGGAGACTGGCTAGGCCACTCGAGGACCCTGAAATGCTTCTTACGAAGTCACTCCTTCGTTGCCTGGGCGGTGTGTTTGGGATCATTGTCATGCTGAAAGACCCAGCCACGTTTCATCTTCAATGCCCTAGCTGATGGAAGCAGGTTTTCACTCAAAATCTCACGATACATGGCCCCATTCATTCTGTCCTTTACACGGATCAGTCGTCCTGGTCCCTTTGCAGAAAAACAGCCCCAAAGCATGATGTTTCCACCCCCATGCTTCACAGTAGGTATGGTGTTCTTTGGATGCAACTCAGCATTCTTTGTCCTCCAAACACAACGAGTTGAGTTTGAGTTGAGTTTTTACCAAAAAGTTCAATTTTGGTTTCATCTGACCATATGACATACTCCCAATCTTCTTCTGATCATCCAAATGCTCTCTAGCGAACTTCAGACGGGCCTGGACATGTACTGGCTTCAGCAAGGGGACACGTCTGGCACTGCAGGATTTGAGTCCCTGGTGGCGTAGTTTGTTACTGATGGTAGGCTTTGTTACTTTGGTCCCAGCTCTCTGCAGGTCATTCACTAGATCCCCCCCGTGTGGTTCTGTGATTCTTGCTCACCGTGCTTGGGATCATTTTGACCCCACGGGTGAGATCTTGCGTGGAGCCCCAGATCGAGGGAGATTATCAGTGGTCTTGTATGTCTTCCATTTCCTAATAATTGCTCCCACAGTTGATTTCTTCACACCAAGCTGCTTACTTATTGCAGGTTCAGTCTTCCCAACCTGGTGCAGGTCTACAATTTTGTTTCTGGTGTCAAAGGACAGCTCTTTGGTCTTGGCCATAGTGGAGTTTGGAGTATGACTGTTTGAGGTTGTGGACAGGTGTCTTTTTATACTGATAACAAGTTCAAACAGGTGCCATTAAGTGGGTGAACTTGCACAATTGGTGGCTGACTAAATTTTTTTTGCCCCACTGTATATACATACACACACACATGTACACATATTGAACACTTTTTTGTGGCCTCTGTCAGCCTTTGTGAAAATGTATGTTTACTGTACTTCTTAAAGGTGTAGCATAATGTGAGTAAAAATTACATTGTGTTTTTGGTGTCTGATGGTGTTGACAAACAGATTTTGATCAAAAAGAGAAAAGTTGTGAGGACATATCACAGCGTAGCTAAGTTGGTTTGTACATGTTAGATATGTACATTCAGTTTAATTTGTCTGAGCACCAGGTTTAATTTTTTTGTATATTGTACCTTGTTTTGTCCCATGTCTCAAGATTGTGTGAAGTGCAAAACGTCACACAGATCTGCATGTCAAAATGTTATCTCTCCCAGGTGCTCCAAACTCAGCTGGACACATTGCTCCAGGGCCAGGATGGCATCAACAGCAGCTGCAACTTTACAGAGCAAGCCCTGAGTCATGGCACTGAGGCAGAGGTTCTGCTCGTCAAGAAGCAGATGAGCGAGCGGCTCACCAAGCTGGCCAAGCAGGAGCTCCCTCTACAACCTGGTGAGAATGGCCAGCTGGACTTTCTGGTGGAGACCGAGGGCCTCAAGAAGTCCGTCCACAACCTGGGCACCATCGTCACAACAAACTCTGTGGCATTCGAGACCGTGGCCACGGGCGAGGGACTGAGGCACTGCGTGGCGGGACTTCCCACCTCAGTCACCATCACAACCAAAGACAAGGACGGCGAGCTGTGTAAGACGGGGAACGCTGTCCTCACGGCAGAGATCTCCACGCCTGAGGGCAGTGCGTGTGACGGAGAGATTCTCGACAACAAGAACGGGACCTATGAGTATCTGTTCACAGCGCCGAAGGAAGGTAGTTTTACATTGTCTCTGCGTCTATATGACCAACACATTAAAGGGAGCCCCTTTAAGATTAAAGCAACAAGGTCAGCAGATGTGTCGCCTAGTACAGAAAGCGCCAAGAAGAGGTTAAAGTCCCCTGGAAGTAGTCACGTCAAGCAGAAGGCCATCAAGAGGCCAGCCAGTATGTACAGCACAGGGAAACGGAAAGAGAACCTAATTGAAGATGACCTCATCTTCAGGATCGGTAATTGTTGCCTTTATAATTGACATTTGCTGTTACCAACCACATTTAATCAAACACAATGTATTTTCCCTTACTTTGCATATTGTGTGTATGTGTGTGTGTGTGTATATATATATATATATATATATATATATAAAATAATATTTTTTATTGTTTTATCATAGATCGTTTAAAAATGTGGAGCATTTGGATATGCATTTTTTGCTTCGGCGTATAGGAACCCTGTTGTGGCATACAATATGGCTAAACAGTCTAAAAATAAAGAATCCAAAATCTCCTGATTTAAAAAATCGGAGAGATATGAGAACCATTGTGATCATTTTCTGGCACATTTGCATGGTCAGACATTTCTGTTAGTAATCATACTTATCTTTTTGTTTTGTGAATATCAAAGCTTATGAGTTTTATAGCAAAACAATGAAAATCCCAATAGATAGAGACTCGACAGAGTCTTACTAATGTATTTATTTGTTTTTAGCTCCAACTGTTAAATCGCGGAAAGGGTAAAAGCAGAATGTTTCTTTACAAAAATCAAGATATTACATAAATAATAAAAAAATATGATTCAAAGAAAATAATAGTAACAGAAATCATTCCTAACAGGTACAAAGGGAAGGAACAAAGGAGAATTTACCAATCTACAGGGTGTGGCTGCATCCTCGCTGGGCAAGGTTCTGATAGCAGACAGCAACAATCAGTGTGTTCAGGTGAGAAAATATTTTTTGGCAGAACCATTTTTTACATATTTATTATTAGAGCTAGTTTACTTTTTTGTTTGATGCAGAATTAACACCACCCCGATGAACTCTATCAATTTCTGACATTGAGAATTGAAAATAGGTCATCGGCATGACTAAAGAACTTGTTAGTCTTCCGAGCCAAACCGTTTCTAAGGATGCTAGAACAAACAGAAGGCTTCAAATTAGTGGTGCCCTACCTGGGTCCTGGAGAGGTTTTCTCTCTAACCCTAATTTGGCACACTTGATTCAAATAATTAGCTGGGTGAAAAGCTTGTTAGTGACATTTGAGCTTGGAGAGAACCCACAAGATGGAAGAACTCCAGGAACAGGGTTGGGCAGCCCTGCTTTAAATGAACTTTTCTGGTGTAAAAACCGAGTGGTTGATGTTATGGCAGGTGTGGTGAAATGCCTAGGTTACCGGTTTTGAGCTATGCAAAGGTATGTCTCGAACAATAAAGCCACAAACAATCAATAAAACAATACTTTGTAAAATAATATACAGTACTGTGTAAAAGTAAAAAATATATTGTAATGACCTGGCTAATCGGAAAGGATCAATTGACAGGGGATGAAGTAGAACCAACAGTTTATTCTCAACTAACACCGGCTACTGTCTGGCCGTAGCCCACACTAAACAAAACACAACCAACACGTTAAATGTTATCATGTTAACATAAAAAAGAGAGAGAGCGCCAAACCCAACCTGGTCTTATCACCCCAAATATTCCCCTGGCCAACCCCCCACCAAGCCCCTCTGTCAATCACCAGGATGCACGGCCTCCGCACCTACCAGGCATCCTGGGGATTGGCAGACAGCTGTTTGACAGACATACGGGTAATTGTCTAACCTAGAACCCCCAGCTGCCTGTGCGGGTCGCTACAATATATTGTTCTGTTTTTTTTTTTTTACATACAACCTAAATAAATGGCTTTATATCAGGTGCCTTAGATTTTTGCACAGTACTTTAGTCACTTGTATGTAAAAAAAATAATAATCCTGAAAGTCAGAACATGCCTATGTCCCAAATGCAGTGGTTTCTTGCAACTTAAATGTTAGTGTCTTACTAATAACATCTAGACTTCAAACCCTGATTTCAATAATACATGACATTTACATAACCCTTCACTAGAAATTTGAAGGTGCATCATTTCTCAAACCAGCTGTGGCAAAACAAACGCATGCGCTTCTTATCTTGGCTTTTGGGAAATGGTAGAGGGAATTTGAGATGTTGTGGGGGTGAACACAATGACTCATCATTGCTGAAGAAAATGATTAGCTCCTCCACCCGCTGAAATGAGATTACAATATTTTCCATGAATTTATGCCATTATGCTTTAATGCTCTATGTATTTTAGATTGTCTTTGTGGTTATACAGATGCAAGGCAGGGGTCCGTTCTTTGAAGCTCGCTAACTCAGTTAGCCGGATTTGATTGCTGACGATTTGTCATGATCTTGGATTGTTGGGTAACATTTACCTATATTTACATTTATGTAAACAAGATTAGATTGCCGCAATAAACGCTGAAATGATACGGAAAGTCAATAACAGCCATGGTTTGTCCGTTTTTACAAGAGCAACTAGTTGCGGAAGGTGCGAGGATCATTTGAGTTTGAGAATGAATTGCGTGTTGCGTAATAGAAAGGATCATTTAGCTCAGCGTGATATTTTACTTTGAGAGATATCGGTTTTCTTGTATGGGGCTAATTTACATAGTTAACTTGTTGGAACCACATGTTAAATGTTCAACTCGGATTCGGGGAGATGCAGGGAAATTGGTGAAAAGTGCTGTCTGTCGTGCCATTCACAAAGTTGACCTGGCTTTTCTGGTATTTCCAAGCCACTTGATACCCTAGGCCAGGGGAGGGCAAACCTTTTGGCTCGGCGGCCACATCAGGATTATGAAATTATATGCAGGGCCACATTTGTTTTTGTAATTTGCTAATAATAAATGTTTTGCAGGCCAGAAAAGGGCAAACGTTAAAACATACATTACATATGTACAGTAGATCCCTTATAATGTGTAAGTAGTTTAAATTCTGACTCCGATGTATAAGAATGGGCTGGTGAGTTGTTTTTTAATTCCCCTCAAAAACATTTTATTACCTTCCGCGGGCCAGATGGAACTGCCTCGCGGGCCGCATTTGGCCCTCGGGCTGTAGTTTGCCCACCCCTGCCCTAGGCTGTGAAACAGCCAGTTAAGGAAGTTCATGCCATAATGACCATGCCAATAAGTATGACTTACCCACTTTGCAACCAACGCATGAACGCGCAATTATCCCAGATAACTCAATCATCACCAACAGGTGTGTTCGAAGAAACAAATTAGCCGGATCACAGTTAGCGCGATTATTTGATCTTGAATGTGTTATTTGATCTCTGATTGTAACGGCTGGGGTGCTCGGAGTGGTCGGAAACAGATGCACGGTGTAGAACTCAAACTACTTCCCCCGAGTCCTGAATCAGAGAATGTCCACACGGTCAACTTTTTCCCAAGGAAACGCCTTTATTACAGATATATCTGGAGATCGTTCCCCACAATACAGCCAAGAACATCTAAAGTCTGTTCATATCGGACATAGTTTTATGTAGCCCATTCCCCACCCAGTCATTCTATAGAAAGAGCTGAGTGTGCTTCCTGTGTGGGCGTGTCCCGTCCTGCAGACCCCATCTCCATCCGTGGGGCCATCTGATGACCTCGGAGGCTGACGAAGAAGACAGTTGAGGGGGGGGCTGGCGCCTGGAGATCTGATAGGAAACCTCTTCTAGCTCTTGTTTACATCCTCCTCATTGTCTGCATCTGTGGGTCCAGCTAAAAGGCCATAAACCTGTCTTCCTATACATTATATGTCCTTGCCTCTAATCCCTTGATTTATGGTCCTACCTCTGGAATGTACTGATTAACATTTACAACCCCCGGCTGGCTATTTTCAGAGTATACGGCCTACCGGCACCGTTGGTTTCTAATAGCACACACTCTTTACTAAAATATTCCACAACGGACACAGAGGTAGGTAATAACGAAAAACCATCTTTACTTCTCCAAAGGTGTAGAAACAAAAGCAAGGGTGCACCGTACAGGTAACGACAAACGGGTAGCACTTCAGAAACGTTAGGGTCGCCTGTACACACGCTACACAGAAATCAATCACCAACAAAGACAACCCACAAATCCCACACTTAAATACCACACATAACGAACAAACAGGATCCAGGTGTGAGGATGCTCCCTTCGTGTCCCCTTGGGATCTAGCCCAAACGGGAGTGCTGGCACGCCAGAGAGGCCAAATGCGACAGTGATGAGGTTCCCGCGAACGCTTTACACTGATGTAGTTAGCGAAATTCGAAGAACTGACCACAGGGAATACCAAATGAATAATCTAAATTACCAACCAGTTTTTATTAATGTATTTCATTTTCCATCCGTGGAACTCTTAGTTTAAATCAATGTATTCTCACTTTGTCGCTCACGCACACTCTGCCTGTTTTTATTATTTTTGGACATTTATTTAAACATTGTTGTATTTGTATGGAAGAGATTAGGGCTAGATTTTTAACCCATGTACCATTTTGGCAGTGGCTAAACCTGCTGAAACACTATAAGCCAGAGACTTGTGCTTTTTAAGTTAATATTATTTAGATTGTGAGTAATATTAGTTATACACTTTTATTACAGGGTTATTATAGTCTTTCTGTTTTGAGTTCATGTAAATTGTATCAAAACAATATTATACTAATAAGGGAAGTACAGTTATAGAGGGCTGACTTAAAAAGGCCTGAAAGGCCATTTTATGTTCTTTAAAAGCATTTGGACACCTTGCACCATCTTCAGCCATGTGATTATGCCTGTGTTTTTGGGCAGATCTTCTCTAATGATGGACTGTTTAAGAGCCGCTTTGGGGTGCGGGGGAGGTCTCCAGGGCAACTGCAGCGGCCCACAGGTGTAGCTGTCCACCCCAATGGTGACATCATCATAGCCGACTACGACAACAAGTGGGTCAGCATCTTTTCCAGTGATGGGAAGTTCAAGGTGAGTTGAAATTGCAAGGTGTAGCTGTCATTTGGTCTGGAATCTGCAATAAGAGATTCATCTTCACTTTTCTTGTGTAATTCTCAGACAAATCTGCCTTCATTCAAACTTAAATTCCTAGTGCATATTTTGCAGTGCAACAGTGGAGGAAAAACGTTTTTGATCCCCGGTTTAAGTTTAATGGTAGGTTTATTTGAACAGTGAGAGACAGAATAACAACAAATGATATACATTCGCATTTGCATTTTACTCAGTGAAATATGTATTTAATCCCCTATCAATCAGCAGGATTTCAGGCTCCCAGGTGTCTTTTATACAGGTATCGACGTGAGATTAGGAGCACTCTCTTAAAGGGAGTCAGATTCCAAGTTCCCCACCATGGCCAAGACCAAAGAGCTGTCCAAGGATGTCAGGAACAAGATTGTAGACCTACACAAGGCTGGAATGGGCTACAAGACTATCGCCAAGCATCTTGGTGAGAAGTTTGAAAGTGCGATTATTCGCAAATGTAAGAAACACAAAATAACTGTCATTCTCCCTCGATCTGGGGCTCCATGCAAGATCTCACCTAATGGAGTTTCAGTGATCATGAGAACAGTGAGGACTAATACCAGAACTACACGGGAGGATCTGGTCAATGATCAGCTGGGACCATTGTCACCAAGAAAACAATTGGTAACACACGCCATGAAGGACTGAAATCCTGAACCACCCGCAAGGTCCTCCTGCTCAAGGAAGCACATGTACAGGCCCGTCTGAAGTTTGCCAATGAACATCTGAATGATTCAGAGGAGAACTGGTTGAAAGTGTTGTGATCAGATGAGACCAAAATTGAGCTCTTTGGTATCAACTCAACTTGCTGTGTTTCGAGGAAAAATGCTGCCTATAACCCCAAAAACACCATCCCCACCGTCAAACATGGAGATGGAAATATTATGCTTTGGGGGTGTTTTTCTGCTAAAGGGACAGGACAAATTTACTGCATCAATGAAATGATGGATGGGGCCTTGTACCGTCAAATCTTGGGTGAGAACCTTGGCCTGGGCATTCAAAATGGGTCATGGATGGGTATTCCCGCATGACAATAACCCAAAACACACGACCAAGGCTACAAAGAAGTGGTTCAAGCAGAAGCAAACAAAGGTCCTGGAGTCTCCAGATCATAATCCCGTAGAAAATCTGTGGAGGGACCTGAAGGTTCAAGTTGCCAAATGTCAGCCCCAAAACCTTCATGACTTGGAGAGGATTTGCAAAAAGGAGTTGGTGGCCAACTACAACAAATGTCTAACCTCTGTGATTGCCAACAAGGGTTTTGCCAGCAAGTACTAAGTCATGTTTTGCAAAGGGGTCAAATACTTATTTCACTGAGTAATATGCAAATCAATGTATAATTTATTTGAAATGCGTTTCTCTGGATTTATTGTTGTTGTTCTGTCTCTGACTGTTCAAATTGATCTGCCATTAAAATTATACTCTGATAATTTCTTTGTCAGTGGAAAAACGTTTAAAATCAGCAGGAGATCAACATTTTTTTCCTCCACTGTATAGTGGGGAGAACAAGTATTTTATACACTACCGATTTTGCAGGTTTTCCTACTTACAAAGCATGTAGAGGTCTGTAATTTTTATCATAGGTACTTCAACTGTGAGAGACGGAATCTAAAACAAAAATCCAGAAAATCACATTGTATGATTTTTAAGTATTTAATTTGCATTTTATTGCATGACATAAGTATTTGATCTCCTACCAACCAATTCCGGCTCTCACAGACCTTTAAAAAGCCCTCCTGTTCTCCACTCATTACTTGTATTAACTGCACCTGTTTGAACTAGTTACCTGTAGAAAAGACACCTGTCCACACACTCAATCAAACAGACTCCAACCTCTCCACACTGGCAACAACCAGAGATCTGTGCAAGGACATCAGGGATAAAATTGTAGACGGCATCAGGTGGCTCAGTGACAACGCCGTCATGGATTAAAATCCTGCAGCACACGCAAGGTCCCCTTGCTCAAGCCAGCGCATATCTAGGCCCGTCTGAAGTTTGCCAATGATCATCTGGATGATCCAGCGGAGGAATGGGAGATGGTCATGTGGTCTGATGAGACAGAAATTTAGCTTTTTGGTCGAAACTCCACTCGTCGTGTTTGGAGGAAGAAGAAGGATGAGTACAACCCCAAGAACACCATCCCAACCGTGATGCATGGAGGTGGAAACATCATTTTTGGGGATGCTTTTCTGCAATGGATGGATGGGGCCGTGTATTGCGAAATCTTGGCCAACAACCTCCATCCCTCTGTAAGAGCATTGAAGATGGGTCGTGGCTGGGTCTTCCAGCATGACAACGACCCGAAACACACAGCCAGGGAAACTAAGGAGTGACTCCGTAAGAAGCATCTCAAGGTCCTGGAGTGGCCTAGCCAGTCTCCAGACCTGAACCTAATCAAAAATCTATGGAGGGAGCTGAATGTCTGTATTGCCCAGCGACAGCCCCGAAACCTGAAGGATCTGGAGAAGGTCTGTATGGAGGAGTGGGCCAAAATCCATGCTGCGGTGTGTGCAAACCTGATCTCTCTACATCTCCCTCTCTCCCGTCAGAATTACAAATCAAGAATAAAACCAAGCTCTGAACAAACGTGCCTACAGGAACAGAAATAAACTGAACACTACAATCAAGCTGACAGACAACTATTCAGGGATACAGATCCATTCTATGATGACAAAATAAATTAATAGATAAGCATGGACAAACTGACACTCGTCACCATCTATATCACTTGATAAAGCAGAACCAGAAAGGCAGGATGATAAGAAATGCTTTCACTCACCAAGGCTGAGGGCTCAGTGGAAAAGAAAGGTGGCACAGCGGTTGTTCCACCGGGTAAACTTTTTGATTACTTTGGGAATTAAGTAATGTAGCTGCTAAATCAGCTGGCTTTCGATGGACAGCATGGCTATGCGTACCTATTCTCTTCCACCTATTTATTTTGCTGCTCAATGGAGCGCCTGTATGCACAGTCAATTTACCTTTCCAAGTAAGCAAATTCACAGCATTGTCCTGATGACTCCCGCTGCTCTCATGTTTTGCAATCCTCTTCGAAAGACATTCCAAAACTTTTTAACCAGTCCTTGACCAAGTACCGTCTCCACCAAATAGCAGACATGGACAGCAGAATAGTGCCTTCTTTTGTATGCTGTGTCCAGGGTGGGAGGGGTCAGTCGCAATCTTTCCAGCACGCCTCAGGTCCTCGAGGGATGGCAGATTGCCTTCTCTGCAGATCGAATGATATGCTGCAGTCTGCTCTTGTCCTTGGCAGTGGCAGCAGCATTCCAGATGGTGATGGAGGGAGGAGGTGAGGAAGGACTCAATGATGGCTGTGTAGAAGTGCACCAACATTGTCTTTGGCAGGTTGAACTTCTTCTGCTGTGCTTTTTTGGTAATGGTGGGGATGTTTTGCTTCCACTTGAGGTCCTGGGTGATGATGATGCCCAGGAAGCCGAAGGACTCTGCAATGGCGACTGGGGAGTCACACAGGGCGATGTGGGTGGGTGGGGCTGGGTTCTTCCTAAAATCCACAACCATCTCCACTGTCTTCAGAGCGTTGAGCTCCAAATTGTTCTGTCTGCACCAGTTCACCAGGTGCTGAATCTCCCAACTGTAGGCGTACTCATCCCCACCAGATATGAGCCCAATGAGGGTGGTGTCATTTGCAAACTTCAGGAGCTTGACAGATTGATGAGTGGAGGGGCAGCAGTTGGTGTACAGGGTGAAGAGCAGAGGGGAAAGGATGTAGCCTTGAGGGGATCCGGTGCTGATGGTCCACGGATCGGAGACATGTTTCCCCAGTTTCACGCGTTGCCTCCTGTCAGACAGGAAGTCAGTGATCCACCTGCAGGTGGATTCGGGCACTTGCAGCTGGGAGAGCTTGTCCTGCATCAGAGCTGGAATGATTGTATTAAAGGCAGAGCTGAAGTCCACAAACAGGATCCTGGCATAGGTTCCTGAGGACTCCAGGTGCTGGAGGATAAAGTGGAGGATCATGTTAATTGCATCGTCTGCAGACCTATTGGCGATGTAGGCAAACTGTATGGGGTCCAGGAGAGTGTTGGTGATGGCTTTAAGGTGAGACAGCACAAGGCGCTCAAATGACTTCATGACCACAGAGGTCAGGGCAACAGTTCTGTAGTTGTTAAGTCCTGTGATCCTTGGTTTCTTAGGGATGGGGATGATGGTGGAGGTCTTGAAGCAGGCTGGCACGTGGCATGTCTCCAGTGAGGTGTTAAAGTTGTTTTTGAACACCGGAGACAGCTAATCAGCACAATGCTTCAATGTGGATGGAGAGACAGAGTCTGGAGAGTCTGGCTATGTCTCTTAAACAGTCTGTTAACGTCCCTCTCTAGAACAGAAAGCGTTGTTGGTGTGGTAGGAGGGGAGGGGGCCACTGGGATGGGCAGTTTGGGACTGCCCCCTACTCCTGCTCAGGTGGGGGAGGTGGCCTGGAGCTGGTGGATTGAGGCACAGGGGATGGTGTCAGGACTGTCCCATTGTCTTTCAAAATGACAGTAGAACTCGTTCAGGTCGTTGCCAGACGAGAGTCGTTTATGAAATGGGTGGCTTTAGGCTTGTAGTTGGTGATCTGTCTAAGGACCCTCCAGACAGAAGCAGAGTTGTTAGCTGAGCATTGGTGTTGTAATCTCTCAGAGTACAGGCGTTTAGCATTTCTCACCTCCTTACTAAAACTGTACTTTGACTCATTAAAACTGTCCTTATCCCCACTCATGAACGCCTCCTGCTTTTCTATCCTTAGCCGTCTGAGTTTAGCTGTGAACCAGGGTTTGTCATTGTTATAACTCACCCTGGTGCGTGATGAAGTACAGCAGTCGTCACAGCCTCTGTGAACTCATCCAGACTGTTGAAAGCAGTCCTGAAAATATCACAGTCAGTAAACCCTAAACATGTTCGAAGATCCTCCACAGCTCCATTGTGCTTTGATTTCCTTACAACTGGTTGACAGATCTTGAGTTTCTGTCTATATGCAGGAATCGGGTGGACCATGATGTGATCAGAGTGACCCAGTGCAGCGCAGGGACAGCATGATAGGCATTATTGATACATATTCTCTCCGTGTATCATATTATATATATATATTTTTTTACATACATTTTATGTAATGTTCTAGATTTTTTGTGGACCTCAGGAAAATGATTTTACACACATCTTTTTTTTCTTTCTCTTGTTCTTTCTCTCCCTTACTCTTCCCCAGACTAAGATTGGTTCGGGCAAGCTGATGGGCCCCAAAGGTGTGTCGGTTGACAGGAATGGCCACATTATTGTTGTGGACAATAAGGCATGCTGCGTTTTTATCTTCCAGCCTACTGGGAAGCTGGTTACCAAGTTTGGTAACCGCGGGAATGGTGATCGGCAGTTTGCAGGTACACTCAATGGTAATGGTGTTGCACTCCCCTAACTCTCTGCATGCAGAACACCGAACACCCTCCGTTAAGTGACCTTTAGGACATGACCATGACCTTTAAACATTTGAACTGTAAAAGGGTATTTTATGAAGGCGAACTTCCTGCATGCTCTTCCCACTGTCTTGAAGCCCATTGCTTTCTTCAGTCTTGTGTTTTACATTTTATTTATTAATTACTTGGGTTAACATAGCTTCTTAAACCAAGCCTGGCTTGTCGCTCGGCCTGGGGAATACCTGCAGTATTTTTGTTGTAGTGGGGTGTTGGGAATGTTTTTTTTCAGTAATGTCTCAAAACGTGTTAACCCAATCAAATGTAGTTGCTTATATAGGCTTCTACAGGTGCTCACAAGAATAATGCCTTCACTGCAACCGTAGCCAGGAAAGTGAATCTGGCAACAAACTCGCCAAATAAAACCCTTCGAAATCTATGGATGCATGTCGCGTTTGTGGTGAACCAAATTAGTGTTTGAGAAACAAACATTAAATTTTCCTAGGTAAATCGTCATATTGCATCTGGACTACACTCACTTTAGAATATATACGACCGGTAACACTGAATGCTGGGTTTTCTAAAGCAGTATTTCATGTTTAAATCCTGTTCGCGTTTTTGTGAGGGGAAATGTTAATTCTGAAACTCGAATGAAAAGAGGTGGCGCGGCAGTGTCAACCTCCAGATATACCAAAACACCTAACGAACTATAGCTTGTTGGAAGGCAGGAGATTTTGTAATGCTTTATTGACAGTTATAAATAGAGTACAGCTCTTCGAAAACAGAATTAAATTTTTCTTAAAATGTTTCCTTCTTTGCAACCTAGGTAGGAACTAAAATCTTCAAAAATCTATCCAGTTCTAAGAAATTGTGAAATCATGTTAAGCCCGCCTTTTCTAAGCCTGTGAGCCCCAGATCTCCAAGGAGGCTAGACAATATTCGAGGTGTGGCCTTGCAAGTCTAGGGTTAACAGTATCTAGACCTGTTTTTGTATTTATATTGAACACATAAGCCCCAAAAACATTGATGATATTATTATTATTCATAAATACACAGAGGAAAAACAAACAAAAGTTTTTGATGCAAAAGAAAAATAAACGGGAAGTTTCATTACGTTTTTAGTTCTTGTTTGTTATTCGTTTATTTGCTGTGAAACATCACATAACTTGTCTTTTCATGTAATGGATTTTTTGCAAACCGAATGAGGCAGTAGTGGAGATTACATTGACATTGAATATGCATTTAACCTTGCTCCTGCCTGTATTTGTTCCAGGTCCTCACTTTGCCGCTGTCAACCATAACAATGAAATCATTGTCACAGACTTTCATAATCATTCTGTGAAGGTAATTGAATCTTACTTATTACAAGATTTTTACCCCTTTGAAAAAGAAAATAAAATTTCCCCAAATCCATCTGAAAAACGGATGTGTATTTCTGTGCAGGTATTTAACACAGAGGGAGAGTTCCTGCTGAAGTTTGGTTCCAACGGGGAGGGAAATGGACAGTTTAACGCCCCTACAGGGGTGGCGGTGGACGTCAATGGCAACATCATTGTGGCAGACTGGGGCAACAGCCGGATACAGGTGAGGTCACGTGTCGTGGAACCTGGAATTGAGCTCATGGTGAGGAAAGTGGAATACATGGGTAAACAGATGGTGAATAATGACTAAGATGCACTCCTACATTAGTGAAAGATCAACCTGATGATCTTGTAAGCACAGACACCCACTCCTCACCCCCGCGTTCATGTTCTACCATTCCAAATGTGTCGATTCCCAATTGCCTGTAATGTGTAGATTTCTATGAAGTATTAGAACGGTCTTTGAAAACACCTTTCTATTTTTGTTAGATACAAAGCAGAATGTGTATGTAAATATCAGTAGACCACAATCATGCTGTAATGATATATATTTGTTTTATTACTTATAGCATATAGTGCTGTGCAAAAGTCATCACACTATTAATTAGTTTACAAATATTTATCTGGGCATTAGAGCTGGATACAGGTGAGGTCACAGGTTGTGTAACCTGGCAGTGAGCTTATGGTGAGGAAAGGGTACATTGTTTTGGCGGTACCTAAACAACAGATTGTGAATAATGGCACTCCTACACTAGGGAAAGATCAACTTGAGGGTTTTGTCAGCACAGACACCCCCACTCACCTACATGATCGGCCTTGTCCGATGCATTCAGAGATCTCTGAATGAAATTTGTGTTGAATAACGCACTCGTTACATTTCTGTGGTTAAAGATAGAAGCCTATCCACGTTGTAGAGGATAGTCTGCTGCAAAGAATGACGTGTTGTTTGTGTAAGAAGCCTTCCAAATCTCAACCACAAAAACACTATTTCATTAAAAAAACTAAAAAGCGCACCTGTTACATTTCTATTCATATCTCCGGAATGGTGATAGGGAAAGATCAACTTGAGGGTTTTGTCAGCACAGACACCCCCACTCACCTACATGATCGGCCTTGTCCGATGCATTCAGAGATCTCTGAATGAAATTTGTGTTGAATAACACACTCGTTACATTTCTGTGGTTAAAGATAGAAGCCTATCCACGTTGTAGAGGATAGTCTGCTGCAAAGAATGACGTGTTGTTTGTGTAAGAAGCCTTCCAAATCTCAACCACAAAAACACTATTTCATTAAAAAAACTAAAAAGGGCACCTGTTACATTTCTATTCATATCTCCGGAATGGTTTAAGTAGAAGCCTTCCAAATCTCGACCACAAAAACACTGTATTTCAAGACTTCATAAACAAAACTATATTTTGGCCCGGATTCAAATCTAATTTTAGATATTTGTATAAAGTCTTCAATCACACTGATGCAGGGACCCCAAATTGACAATTAGTTGACAGGGTTAATTATATTATTTACTGTAGATGATGATGATGATAATCCCAAACAAAACATTTTACATTGTGAAACGTCATCTTTGATTTGCGGCACGATTTGCCTGCGCTGTCTTTCAGAGAGTGGTGAAACTCTCCCCAACCTCACTTCTGACAGGCCCATCCTGTTAAACCCAATCATGTTATTGGCCTGTTGTAAATTGACCTAATTAGTTTGATATTATACCAGGTAGAGTTTTTAACAATTTCCAGTCTTTTTGTGTCTTTGTCCCAGCTTTTATGTTTGATGTTGCTGGCATTAATATTCAAGTGAGCATGTATTTTCCAAGAAAGAATGACATTTCTCATTTTCAACACCTGATATGTCTACATGTAATATTCCTATTAAATACAGGGTTAATGATTCTCATACATAAACAGAACTGGGGGTCAGAAAGAAAATGCAGTTATATGCTTCTGTGAATGATCTGGGTGTGCATTTCAGCCAATGAAAGTTGTCGATCTAGTCTAGATGGTACAAATATGGTATTATAAATGCTGAGAAATATGAAAAGATAAACATACTTTACCTTGAGGAGCATGATACAAAATACGTTTTTTCCCAATATAATATGATTTTATTTTAAACAAAAGAACATTTGATTTTGTCAATGGCCTTAGACACTACAGTTATTAATGTTTGATCATCGTTTGAATTTTAGTTAGGTCATTTTGGTGAAGTTATTTTCCTCTCTCTTTCTTTCAGGTGTTTGATGGCAGTGGTTCATTCCTGTCCTATATCAACACATCTGCAGACCCACTCTATGGTCCTCAGGGCCTGGCTCTGACCTCCGATGGCCATGTGGTGGTGGCTGACTCCGGGAACCACTGTTATAAAGTCTACCGTTACCTGCAGTAGCCCACACACACTCTCACCATCTGCAGTATGGGGTGAATGGTGGATATTCTATTCAATAGCTCTGTCATCCATAACTGTGCCAAACAGAAACTCCTGCTTGCTGTTCACCTTGTACCTCTGATCTTTAACCTTGTCCACCACTGACCCTTGTGGAGTTCATGAAAAACAATATTTTTTCAAGCCAGCCCTGGTAATTGTGATCTCCAGTATTGAAAGAAGATTTATTTACAAGTTTCTGACCACGCCCTTAATATGATACAGTTGAATTTTCACTACTAATAGTTATGTTTAGGATTTGGAAGCGGATCCTATAGCTGTACTTAGGGGATGTCTCAGACTGGAGCTGATGATACAAGTCATTCCTTTTATTTAAAGGGATCCTGCTTGGGATGATGAAAAATGGGTGTCATAGGATGGACCAGTCCTTTCTTTTAATATTTATTGTTGTGACATGGTACTTAAAGTAAAACTGGAAGAGAACGTTTATTATGAAGTATGAAAATTGTTTCTAAAATTGGTTTACTGTCACCACTGTATTGAAATTAGTAAGAATCCAATTAAATAAAAATACATTGCCTGGACTTTGATTACAGACTAGCTGCAAAAATATTTGCCTCCTAATATCCTTAAGCTATTTCAATTAATTCAATGGTTTTCCCTTCTAGGCATCTTGTGAGTAATATATGCAGCAATGCCAAATCATATCCTGCAATAGATGCTTAGAGCAAACGTTATCCATCTCTCCCACACTCACCTGTGGAGTTTCATACATAGCAACTTAAACATATTGGTATTTTTTTTAAAGCAAGTTTAAGTTTTATGCAACACTGAAACAGTACACCAAACATGTTTGTTTGAGATTGGAGGAAGATGTGTAGTATTTAGATCTCACAAATTGATCATATTTTTTAGAACTGACTGGGAAATTGCAGCTTAATAGATTAAGTTAATAGTTCATACACAATAATAGGCGTGTGTGCCACATATAAATGTACATGTGGGGAGTCTGATTTCCCCCCTCATTAATAGAAAAACCTGAAAAATTGGTTTCAAAGTCATTTTAGCATGTCCCCAATAAGACAAGTTAGCTTAGTGATATGTAAACAGTTTTTGTGTTTGCCCTAGCACTTACACACCTGATTCAAATGAAAGACTTGATGATGGTGATTATAGGTTGATTACGTAAAACAACTGTGTAAGTGGTAGGCCACCATTTTAATCAGATGTGTGTGCTGGTGCAAAACCGTACACCCCTTTCATCTATGTTCACAAAAAGGAGTGATTCTACCTAAATGTAGTATTTGGATACTGTAGCAAACATTGAAACTAAACTATGAAAGAAATATACAATGGCTTGCCACTGGTTATGAATAAACTGCACTCTGTGTAAAAGAAATGCCACATATTAAAATGCAAGTTCACTTTTTGAAAAACACCCAATCTATATTGTAATGCACTTGGCTCTCCATATGCCATTACTATTATCTTAATACTTTTAGGCAGCCATTTTATATTTTTCCATGTTCTGTCATTTAGTCTTTATCAATGTTGATACCTGTGATGCCAAATGGAAAAAGTGCCCATATTTGTAAGCTTTGAGATACGCAACAAGCGTGATATGCAACTTGAAGGTTGTGTTCATTCCATCCATACGTGTATGTAAACCATTTATTTTGCCATAACAGTTCCTAAATTGCAATTATATAATTGAAATTTAGAAACTGTTATGGCAAAATAAATGGTATTATATAATTGCAATTTAGGAACTGTTATGTCAAACCCATTGGTATTGACAGGCAAATACGGATTTTACTCTCTTTTGTTTTACTGCATTGACAGGATTATAGTCCAATAAACCCAAACCCATAATATGCGTAGTGTGTGAAAACAAATATTTTGATCAACTTTTGTTCATGCATGTTAAAGAAAAAAAGCCTTGCATTTTTGGAAAACCATTTGTTGATTAATGTACGTTAATGAATAATAGTCTGTAGATTTTATTCATAATGTATCAAATAACAAACATTCTATAGTCTGAAGAATCCTGTCCCTTCTGTTCACTAACAGCACCGATTGACGATTTTCCGAACTGTTCTGCTGTAAATAACCTACTGTACTGCAATGTTATTTTAAAGACAGTAGAGGGCGCAAGTGTATAATGCATTAAATGTAGCGTTCCTACTTATCATTCGTGTTGGCAGATTATTGGGTATTTTTAATGGATTTTTGCGGGAACATTTTAATGACAAAACTATTTTACAGTGGCATGTGTAATTAACGAGTAGCATGGTTGCAAATAGCAAGCTAGTTACAAGTATGCAAATCCGGTTTTACAACCACTAAACTAATTACAAGATTGCATAAGGTTATGGAGTACAGAGGTATAGGGTAGAGAATGGTGTCTCATATGCTGAGAGTTGAATGTAAATGCCAAGAATAAATCACAACCAAGCATACAAGTAAATCCACAGCAAAGGTGAAAAGGTTGCAACGTCAGGTTGAGCATTATAATACAGGTAAGATGCTGTATGTACACGAAGGTTGGATTTACTGAGAAAACCATAAGGTGCTAAGGTGACTAAGGAGATTCTCGGGTTTGCAGAAGCTACTGTAGACATAGTGCATTAGAATAATATTTCCAACTAATTAACAACATGTTAAGAAGTATAATGGTGTTCATTATAGTTCAACGGAATGCTCGGAGTTCAATAGCTAAAGGACATGGGTTTAGGAAATATGTTAATTATTATATGTAACGTGTATACAGGAAAGGTGGTTAAAATCTCATTTGAATTTCATTACCCCTGGATACGGGATGGCGATGAATGCATAATAGCGGAGGTCTATACTAGTGTAACGATAGGTACAAAGGGGGCACACGTTAGGAAAAGTATTTAAATGGCGAAAAGAGGCGCATGACATACATTTTAGGGAGAGAATCTAAGGTAGGGGACCTGTGGAAAATATTAAAAAGGTTGATGGGGAAAGGTACACCGGTAACCATACCAGGATTAAAAAAGGGAGCTGTGATGGTGGTTACTATTAAGGAAAAAGCAAACGTGTTTAGAAATATATTTGCAGCGGTACATCAGATAACTTAGGTGATGAAAGCAAAAGACATATGGAGGAAACAATGAGAATACATGATTATGTGTACAGGAAAAAGGATGACTCTGAAGAAGCGTTAGAAGTAGTCTTTAATGTGTTTGAATTGACTAGGGCCACGGAACGATGTGGTAAAACAGCATTAGTTGAGGATCGTTTGGGTTATGTTTAAACATGTGTAAATACCTATTTAATAACATTTGGAAGGTAGGTATACTGATTGAATGGAATCATACAAACAGGGATGGAGGCTTACAAAGCATCCCTCAAGTCTGGAATGCTATAGGCCTATTGCACTTAGATATTATTTGAGGTGTTTGTTGAGCCTATACCAGGACAGGTAGAACAACGGTAGATGCAATCTCATTAAAGTGAGTAATGAGATTGAAAAGGCAATGGAAACAAAATAAGTGCTGTCTGTAGTTTGTTTGACATCAAAAAAAGTGTAGGACACCACATGGAGGGAAGGTCTGTTTGTGAAGTTTAATGGATTGGGGATCTGTGGCAGGTTAGAGTGGGATTTAAGGTGTCCAAACAATTTGAGATAGTAAATGGTACACTGCAAGGCAGTGTCTTCAATCCAATTTTACTTTCAATTATGATAGATGATATTTATGGGAGAGTAGGACATCGGATATGTAAATAAAATATGTAAATATTTAGGTTGGTGGTTGGATGAGAAACTTTCACTGAGTATATGTCAGACATAGAAACAAAGTGTAAAAAGGTCTTAAACCTAATGAGAGTAGTTGTAGGAATGGGGTGCAAACAGACAATCATTACTGGAGGTCTACAGATCATTTATCTGATTTGCATTTGATTATGGATGTGTTGTGTATGGATCTGCTGCTAAAACAACACTTAAACTGTGTACTGGAGCATTTAAAAACAACACTGTTATAAGTAGATACAGGAGAAATGCTATTGTAAGAAGGGATAAACTAGGGCTAGGGTTTCTTGAAAGAATGCTTGGAATAAAGCAGATGTAAGCGCAAGGGATATGGAGCAGGTATAGCCAGCAATGCTGTTGCGTATAATCTGACAGATATTTTTGATCAGACCTGTGGATTGTATAGAGTAGGATTCCAACATGGATGTTTTATAAACCATATGTAGATTTCACATTGTTAGTAAAGATTAAGGACTGGTGTGCAGTTAACGTGGGCGTAGATCAGTAGATCAGAGTAGATGGATGGGGATCCAAACACTGGGCAAACGGAGAGCAGACAATGTTATTCCTGAATTTGATGTCCAAATTTGTAAAAAAAAAAAATGTTATCAGTGTGTTCATCAGAAATAGTTTACGAGATAAACCCATGTTGGGTGGTTATATGTCGTGGAGCTCAGCCCCCTAGAGGGCGTAGCTCTAGCGGTTTACCCATGCCGCATAGCGGCCAACTGAAAATAAAATGTACTTAGCTCAGTACACCTGCCCCTATATCTGAGCGTGCGCCCTTCACACCATGTCCCATTTTTCTTCAGCTTCGACTGAACATTGATGTACTTCTGGTGATTTTTTCTTTACGGATCACAACATCATGCAATGATTTTTGGAAGCCGCCTGCAGCTGTTCCTCCTTGGACGCCGGGGAAGACCGGCACACTGTTTGTGTGTCGTGTCTTGGACCGTGGCACGCCAAGGAGGGTGTTCTGGAGGCACCAGCGTGTGCTGCCTGTGCAGCCTTACCTTTGGCTGTTCGCCAAGGAAGGTTGCACTACTTCCAGGAGGAGATTAGTTTGGACGCCGTCCTCTCTTCTCCTTCTAGCGGCGGGTCGGACGTCAACAACGGCGACATCTTGGAGTTGGAGGACATTCTTCCTCCTTTGACGCAGGCTACTCCGCCCCTTCTTCCAATGGAGTTGTGTGGCGGAAGCTTGTCGGGAAGAACCGACGTGGATACGCTCGAGCGTGGAGTTCCCGCTCGTGGCGACTAGTCGAAATTCCCTCTTCGAATGGAGTTCCAGTCCGTCGTCGAGAAAGCGGCGTTGAGGCTGGAGATTCCTCAGCCCCCCCTTCCACCTCCTAAATCCATTTCGTTCATGTCCCACGCTTCGTGGGCGGAACAGGTTAAGGAGTCACCTGCGTCTGCGCCGAACGTACCAGAACTTTCGGATTATGCCGAAGGTTCCTGGACGGCTCCGGTGTTGGCAAAAGCGCCAGTGAAGTCCTACCTTCCGTTCACCATGGTGCTGTGCGCCCTTTGGAACAGGAGTTAGCCGCACATTTCCTGCCGGTGACAGATTGGTTGGCAGAACAAGAAGCCTCTGCTTCCCACGTCGAAGGACCGGTTCACGGCGCACATGCTGGACAAGTGCTACGTGTTGGGGGCGCAGGCTGTGGCGGCCTCCAATAATGTGGCCTTGTTAGCATCAGCCGCCTCCAAGATGGTATCGGGTGCGTCGGCCCCCTCAACTTTTGAGCTGGGCGAGATCTCCCGGATACTGGCGGCTATACTACATCTCAACCAGGCTCACGCTGTTTGCGCGGGCCGGTCGATGGCATCCTCAATGGTGGCTCACCGTCATCTGTGGCTGTCGTTGGCCTCGTTGAAAGAGGCTGACAAGGCGCCACTGTTGAACGCTCCGTTGACGCAGACTGGGCTGTTCGGGGAGGCAGTCTCGACGGCGATCGACTCCTTCAAGAGGGTCAATAACGCGAGGTCCGGCGAGGTCTGGCTGAGCTAAGTACATTTTATTTTCAGTTGGCCGCTATGCGGCATGGGTAAACCGCTAGAACTACGCCCTCTAGGGGGCTACGCTCCACTCATATAACCGGAGTTACATTCCCGGTAACTTAAGTTATATGTTCAAACTCAGCACCTGAAATGAGTAGGTTTTGATCAGATAAATCAGAGAGGACAGATTTGTTGGTAGAGATAATGATTATGGTGATGGGAATAAAGAGAGTTAGGGTTAGGGTATAAAGTATTTTGTTGCAATTTACGCAATGTCACAACTTCTTCGGAAACTGGACTGTACTTCTGTTGTGGAAGTAAAGGGTTCTGACCATTTGCACATTACTTGTGTGTGTTTATGTATACACAAAATGGTATTTGGAGGCATTGATTTAAACATGGAAACAAAACCCCCCAAAAAACACCTTAGGAAGTTGTAGTTCATACATTCAGTCCAGTTTTGTTGGGTCCATGTGAGTGTACAGGGAAATAAAAAGGCAGATGTAAAAGCAAAAGAAGCACTGAGGAGAAATAGAGTAGATGTAGAGTTGAAGTAAGTAGAGAGGAAATCAAATCATTGTTTTGGACAAATGTCCTAGATATATGACAATGAGGTGGGACGAGAGTAGTAAGGGTAGTGTGTTGTATGATGTTTAAAGAGAGTGGGACGGAGGTGTGGGTTTGATGGTGTTTTGGGAGGGGGAGATGGAATCAGTGTGGTGGTTATGGAACTTGTTTATTTTGGTAGGGAGATTGGTTTGACACGAAGAATATGTTTCGGCTGGCATGACTGATCACACTCCTGAACAGTAAGTGGCGGTATATGCAACTGACGAGTTTTTTTAAGCCGGTTTTTTGTGATGTCCGAGGGGGATTTTCGTTATACAGTCCTTGAAGTCTGGCAACCCTGCCTATCACACTTCCTTCCCTTGTACCCTTGTCGACCACTCTTGAACTACCGCGGGAAATGATTTGCTTGTTGGCCAGTCCGTGTTGGTAATTTACATGGGAAAATGGTGAGTTTAAACATATTTTGACAGTCAGTCTTTTCACTACAACTAATTTGCACAGTCTTAGGCAAGAATACCTTCGGTTTACAGCTTTAGCTGAACTATTAATATAAGTTACGCAGACTACATAACATTAGCTCATTTAGCTAGTACTGGAGCACTTTGAACTAAGCGAACGTAATAGCTCTTCCAAATGCAATGTGAACTTGCTATTTTGTTTGAGATTTATGGAGGCACGTCATTTTGCGATATTGTCTTGTTTTGCAGTCTAAAAAGAAAGGTCTCAGCCTTGAGGAGAAGAGGACACGCATGATGGAGATTTTCTTTGAGACTGTGAGTTAATAGTTACTTGGACAATTTACGTGTAACACACGAAACAGTACATGTTCATTAATCCACCCAGGGGCGGATTTAGCTGTGGGCGACATGGGCAGGCGCCTAGGGCGGCATCTTGTCGGGGGCGGCACAGGGCGCCCGCAAAATAATAATAATTTAATGTAACTGTGTCGGAAAATTCACCTAGACGGAGAGGGCGCCCTGATTCTTGTTTGTGAGCTAGGCAGACTACTGCCTGGGCTGGGACGGTCTCCCAATCAGAAGCAGGAGATGGGGAGGGGGGCGGGGGAAAGTTGAACTCGGGCCTCCCCACTGGAAGCCCGAGGGGGGAGCGGGGAAATCAATCAAATAGCGCACCTCTGACTTTGCACTAATAATGCATACAGTAAAATCTGTCTCTTTACCAAATAAACCACAACTTATTCATAATACTGGGAATACATATTTTTACAGCTATATAGTTGCATTTATTTCAGTTTTTTTGCGAAGTCGTTAAGAAACAATATGAAACCAGTCTGCACAACACCAAGGTGAATTGGTTTAGTCTTGACCCTTGATAGTGTCGGAGGATAGGTAATTTATCGACACTCGAGTCAAAACAATGGATAAGAAAAGGTCCAAGCCCTGCGCAATTTAGAAAAAATAAGAAAGAAGAAAACGAGAAACGCGAAAAAGATAAAGGTTTGCAGCCATCATGTCATCTCATTAGGAGTATAATACTATTATATGCATGTCATAAAAGTGTCTATTATAATGTTGTTAGCCTATGTTGCTATTACACATGGCGACAACATTCTCTCCATCTAGCATACATTACATTGGATTACATTTTACAGTGACAGTTCCATCATGATAATTTGTGTAGCCTGCAGCAAAACGATTACAAATTTACAACAATGTGCTTCATTATTGATTTGGTTAACTTTCATTGAGGTGACATCATAAAGGTTTCCTTGGATTGTTTACTAGGTCCTGAGCTCAGTAAGGGCAATTTCCAAAGCTGTATGCCAACTTAAACTTTGTCTATAATATGCAAAGATTTTGTTTTGTGATATATTGAGTCTTTTGGGGTGTCTTATGCCTAGAATTATCCAAGGAGGTTGCCTGGTTCATTTGGTTGCTATTCTGAAAGACTGATAACTTGTGTATATACGTGTGTGTGTGTGTGTGTGTGTGTGTGTGTGTGGCTACACGCATGTGTTTGTGTGCATCCCTGCATAACTTTGCTGTAATCAGCATTAATCATGCACTTGCTGGGCAGATTTCATATGCAGATAGAAGACTTTGCATCCAGGAAGGCAAGAAAGGTCAGGGTTTAGCTGGCAGGTGCGGATTTTAGTTTTTGTTATTGATTCATTTATTTATTGTAGTTCTATATGCCACAGTTTGTTCCTGCTTGTCTTTGATGCGTCTTCAAATTTATGAGTCTTTTTTTAGTATATATAGTTTAAAGTTTATTATTTGTTTTGTTTCAAAATATCAGACTAGAAATTGCAATAAGTGCAAAATGGTGCTGGTTTTGTTTTTTTTTGGGGGGGGGGGGGGGGGGCAGAGGGGGGTTCCAGTGGACAGTATGGGCATAAGTGGCTACAGTTACATGAAAAATGTAGCCTACACTTATTGGTCACGATTAGGTACACCTGTCGAGTATGGGTAGGACTTCCTGTTGGCATCCAGAACAACAAATCCAAAAGGGTCTCATTCTTTAGGGATTTTGGCCAATGGCAACTCTATAGAATCATTCCCTGCTGTTTTTTCAGCCACACAATCATGCTGCAAAGTTTGTGATCTGTGCTGTTCCTAAAGATATGTTGAGGAAGATCCTCATGAAAAAGTTACCACTGACTACATTGGTGCTTTCTCAACAGAACAAGAATTACAGAAGTAATTGCAGATGTCCACTATTTAAATCAGACAAACTTTTGAACGGTTCAAGCTAATGGCTATTATATTAAAGGTTGGCTCTAATTTGTCTTTTGTTTTTCTCTATGATGCTCTCAAGCTGTGTAGATTAGATGGATTGGATTGTTGCTACACAGCAAACATTTCCATTCCCTCTACGATTTTAAGCTTAATTGGCCAGACTTCGCTGGCCTTTATAAGACAATGTTATCACTACATGCAAGTATTCATATACAGGGGTTATTTTCACACTTGTGAACCGACTGAAAATCGAGATTACAATAGAAACGCTTGGCTTGTTGTCTAACTTTTTTGTTGTTGATTTTTATCTCATTCTCTCATTAGAAAGAAGTGTTTCAGCTGAAGGACATGGAGAAAATCGCCCCAAAGACAAAGGGAATAAGTGAGTAATGATGTGTTCAGAGGATACTGATGGATTGCTTTTAGATGTGAAACCTTTTAAACATTTCCCTTTAATGCCTATGTGCATTTTCTGCTCTGCTCGGATTCTTTAAGTAGTTCTGCGTCATGCACATGCAGCCTGTGTCAACACAGAAAGTTGTCTTTGTGCACCTCGCAATGATACATAGGTTGTTGACGTGGCAAGTGTCTTAACCATCAAGATGTAGCCCAAATTTAGGCTTTAGTAAAGCAATTATACAAAACTGCAAAAAATCTATAGATACCAACTTTTATCAAATTTCTGTATGACAAAACTGCTGGTCACAGTTCATGTTTGTGGGCTAGCATAGCATTCTTTTCAGTTTTCTTATAAAAACAATCGGGAAAATTTATGTTTTAAGGGCAGGACCTTCTTAATGTATGGACCTTCATTTGAGGGAACTTGATTAGGCTGCCCTCTACTGATTAGAAGCACATGTTTTTAAAGGTCTTGCTCTGGCATCTTGATTTAGTAACTTGGGCATGGGGAAGTGGAGAAGGGGCAGGTCTGTAAAGTACTGTGAGATATACGCAGCAGTTCCTCACACAGCAGAGACAGGGGATGGAACTAATGCATGGGGGAGGAGGAACTAAAAGCCCAGTATGCCCTCTTTCTAATACATTTGCGATGTATTTATTCTTTGCTTTTAATTATTATATATATTTTTCAAACATGACTTAAATAAACTGATAGATACCAGAAGTTTTGAGGTTATTGTGGCATAATTGTTAGATTACGACAATGCCTGGATGTATTCCAGGAATGTAGCCAAGTCCTAATAGATGTTGAGGGTTGGTGTTTTACTTTTTTACAAAGATATACCCTACCTAAAAGATTCCATCTTCTTCCTCAATCTCTGTACTGTTGTTGCCTAGAAATGGGTACATAATACGTCTCAGCAGTATAGCACATTTGCTCCAAGGCCGCTATAATGGTACAGAGATGTTGCACTCATACATCAGGAGGGGGAGTGGGACTTTATTTTGACACTACAGAGCTTTTGTCTTCTGCAAATGTAACCAACTTTGCTAAATGGCATTAGCAATTGGACTGAAACAAGTACTATGGATTTGTGACATAAGAATAGAATTGTCGCCACATACCATTTGCTGAGTATTTGTATAAAATTTAATTTCCTATTTATTTTGTAGTATTTTCATAATTCTTTGCTCATCTTGAACATGACTTAAATAATCAACTATAGCGTTTCTTGTTTTACAAGTTTGTCAGTGCTTTCTTACTGTCTTCTGTCATAATGAAAGTTGATTTTGGTACACCATATTTTGTCTGTGTTAAAGACAATTTTATTTTGTTTGCCTCAAGATGACCAGCTTGACACTTCTTTGGTCCTATTGTTGTCAGACAACAACAAGAGACTCAACATGTTTAGAAACAAAACCTTTGTTTTGACATGTCTGTGAAATGTTCCCAAATATTGGACATGCCTTGTTTTGTTAGGACCATGCAAGACCTCTCAATGTTCCCCAATGTTCCTTTTTTTTAACAGGCAGTAGATTTGAGGCAGTAATGTGTAATTGAGTTTGTTTATTTATTTTTATTGCTGAAGTCTATTAATTATGACAGCTCTATTGCAATTATACCGGTAGATAAACTATATACTGACAAAATACAGACAAGTTCAAAGACAAGATATCAAATGTTGAAACAAACTCCTTTTCAATAAAATCTAGGGATAAATGATTTTATCCCTCATTGGCTATCCCATCATTGCATTCTGTTAGTATTTGTAATTTAATTTATTCCCAACTGTTTTAGAAACGGGGTTGTAAATAATAAACATTATTATTGTTTGTAATCTAATAATCTAATCTATATACAATAATATTAGGCCCAGAGTTTAAGAGACACATGATACATGTACATGCATGTAAACAGTAGGAGTAGTAAGTGTTGTCCTAAGTGCCGCAGCTGTCATCTTTCTCTCTGTTCACCCCATGACCCTTTTCCAGGGTTTAGATTAGTCTCTAGGAATGTGAATATTTAACTACTGTGGCAAAGTTGTTTTGGATTTGTTTCCACAATAATTCTGCCCCTGTATAGCTATAAACAGTAGGTACAACTGACATGCTGTACTGGGAATGTGCCATCTCAAAGAGCAGTGCAACTGATGATAGCAGAAAGTGCAGGGTTATGAGTGAGGTTGACAGTCAGAAAATTCCAGTTTTAACTAAACAGCTCTCAAATCAAAAGGTATGGTATTAAAGAGATCCTTAAAAACATTGATGACATTGTTAAAGGTAGTCCGCTACACAAAATGCCAAATCAATGTGTGACTTTGACCTTTTTCAGTAATTGTACCCTCAACAGAATTTCTGCCTCATTAACATAATTTTTTCTTCACCAATAAAGTGCATTTTGCCTGTAAGCCTATGGTCTCATGAGCCTTATGAATATATGGAGAGGACAAGTACCCCCAGGGGTCCTTGTACACCTGTTTGGGAACAGCAGTTTTAGTATAACAGAATGGAGCTAGTTAGCTGATTACATAAGCAGTATGTTAACATATTGCAATTTACCTTAATTGTTTGGATTTAAAATCTTTATTCAGCTTCCTGGCTGGAGTCGTTGATGTAAATAGAACAGTAAAATTACATCATTGGCAGGTTATTTGGGTATTTTTAGCAAGCAGTGGGTGTAAAATAATCAATCAATCAATCAATCAAATGTATTTATAAAGCCCTTTTTACAACAGCAGTTGTCACAAAGTGCTTTTACAAAAACACCCAACTTAAAACCCCAGTGAGCACGCAGCAACAGGATTGAAGCACAGTGGCTAGGAAAAACTCCCTATGGGGGCCGGATTGTAGGAAGAAACCTAGAGAGCAACCATGCTCAAAGGGGTGGCCATACCTCTTGTGGCTGTGCAGGGTGATGTTTAAGAATACTGCTAATAATAAATAAATTCACACGAGCTGTGTCCAGAGTCTAAAATGCCTGATCTTGATGACAAGCATGATCAGATTGGCAGGACAGGAACAGTCCAATCCTATCCATAATGGGTAGTTTATCCTAGATGCATATTTGAGTGAAACAACACAGACTGGCCAAGAGGACATGAGGTAGTTGAAAGAGGTGGAAAGAGAGTATTGAGTAGAGTTGAGGCAAATACAGGAGACAGGAGGGTGAAGAAGTTGGAAAGAGATGATTAAATAGAAGAGGAGATTGTAGAGAGAGGAAACGAATATTGCGAGGATGCATTACAATCTGGGAAGGAGTTGAGTTGCCAGGGCTAGACAACAGAGGTGGAGAGAATGAGACAAAGTAGTGATCAGAGACCTGGAGTGGCGATGCAGCAAGATTAACTGAGTTAAAGAATCTGGTGAGGAAAGGATCAAGTGCATTGTCTGCCTTGTGGGTGGGAGGGGGCTGGGAGAGGGTGAGGTCAAAGGAAGAATGGAAGTGGAAAAAGGTGTTGACAGAAATGTATCAAAGACAGGTGTTTGTAGGTTGAAGTCACCTATCGCTGTGTAAGTGGTGAGCCATCATTTGGAAATTCATGTAGGAATCTCCTAATTCCCCTGGTGGACGATAGATGTCAAGAATGTTAAGTTCTAGTGGGTTAATGATAGTGGCTGCATGGAATTTAAATCAGGGATTCCATATGGGTTTTACGTGTCGAATATAATGGCCAAAACCTTTGAGAATGGCATATAGTCCAGAATGTCATGAAGAGTGATCAGATGAATTGCAAAGTTCCTCATTGCCATGAAAATAAAGTTAATCCCTAAAAAAAACAATTTCCACTGCATTTTAGCCATGCCACAAAAGGACCAACTGACATCAAATCAGTGATCCTCTCATTAACACCGGTGAGAGTGTTGACGAGGACAAGGCTAGAGATAACTTTGTCATGCTGGTTGAGTTAGAATAACCGACTGGAAGCTTTAAAGGAGGGTGGGGCTTGAAATCATTGATCTTTCTCTGTTAACCATAGTGACCTGCATGAAAACGTGTGCAGTCATCATTGCTTTGCACAAAAAGGGCCTAACAGGCAAGGATTTTGCTGCTAGTAAGATTGCACCTAAATCCACCATTTATTGGATCATCAAGTACTTCAAGGAGAGAGGCTCAGATGTTGTGAAGAGAATGTCCATCAAGTGCCAGGTCTCCTAAACTTGATTCAGCTTCGGGATTGGGGCACCACAAGCGCAGAGCTTGCTCAGGAATGGCAGCAGGCAGGTGTGAGTGCATCTGATATTCTGCAAAAGGTATGGGGATTGGACTGCTGAGGACTGGGTGAAATTAATTTGCTCTGATGAATCCCCCTCCCAATTGTTTGGGGCATCCAGAAAACACTTGTCCGTAGAAGAAAAGCTGAGCGTTACCATCAGTCCTGTGTCATGCCAACAGTAAAGCATCCTAAGAACACAGTCATGAATAAAACATTTTACCAAAACATCCTACAATAGCAACTTCTCCCAGCAATCCAAGAACATTTTGGTAACGAACAATGCCTATTCCAGCATGGTGGAGCACTTTGCTATAAGGCAAAAGTGCTAAGTGGCTCGGGGAACAAAACATTGAACTTGTGGTCAATCTTTATGAGGCGTATGGACAAACAAACCCCACAAATTCTGACAAACTCCAAGCATTTATTATGCAAGTGTCATGCCCTGGCTGCGGGCCCCTGGCTGTTTCAGAGCATGACCCATGGAGAGGCCTCTAGCCTTCTCCATGCCGCTGTGGGCTCCCCAGTCAGAGCAGCTGCATTCAGTTGACTCTGATTGGGGAGCCTACTTAGGTTAGGGTTTTCACCACACTCTGTGTGGTTTATTGTTTGTGTTATGCAACGCTCACGGTTTGTCCTTTGTTTGTTCCAATTTCAGTGAATACTCTACGTGTTATTTGTATATCGTTTTATGTTGGTTAGACCTTTCATTTCCGTGTACAGTCCGTGTAGTTTGTTTATTGTTTTTTGGATTAAATACACCTTTACTTCGAAGAATGTCTGCGTTTGGTTCTGCACCCCACCACAGCCGTGACAGAATAAACCACCATCAAGAACCAGCAGCATTCGACGAGCAGCGTCGGTGGAGAGAGAAGTACACCTGGTTGGGGGACTGGGGATCCGACTCTCCTCCGACGATTCAGGGGCGGAATATGAGGACTGGGATCTTCCTGATGATGATCCAGGCTGGGGTGTCAACAGGGGGTGGACAAGTCCACCTTCAACCCGAGTTCCATGGGTTACCTCGGCACCCAGCATGGCCGCATCCCAGGGTCGCCCCCAAATGTTTTTTCGGGGGGGCCTATCAGGGCTACCTGGGGTGCCATGGCTGGTACCTGAAGGGAGATCCAGGCAGTCCGAGTATCTGTCCCTGTCTGCGCTGACTGCGGGCTCCCGCCTGTCTCCCTGGGAAGGGAGCAGGCTAGCCAGGCATCCGGGTTGGGGCCTGGTAAACAGGCAGCCCGTAGGAAAGCGCCTGCTCGGCACACAGCTGTCGCTCCAGGGCCCTCTAGGAGTACCACCAGTGCCAGAGCACCTGCCCCATGATCGGTCCACGTCCCAGCACCTGTTCCATGTCCGGCCCTCGTCCCAGCACATGCTCCACGACCGCCTCACGTCCCAGCACCTGCTTCACGTCAGACCCTCGTCTCGGCACCTGCTCCACGACCGGTCCACGTCACAGCACCTGCTCCACGTCCGGCCCTCGTCCCAGCACATGCTCCACGACCGCCCCACGTCCCAGCACCTGCTTCACGTCAAACCCTCGGCACCTGCTCCACGACCGGTCCACGTCACAGCACCTGCTCAACGTACGGCCCTCGTCCCAGCACAAGCTCCACGACCGGCCCACGTTCCAGCACCTGCCCCACGTCAGACCGTGGTCATTCCGGCTTCAGCCACACGGGTCAGTTTCCAGTGTCCTGCCCCCAGGGTCCGCTTCCTGTGTCCTGCCCCCAGGGTCCGCTTCCCGTGTCCTGCCCCCAGGGTCCGCTTCCCGTGTCCTGCCCCCAGGGTCCGCTTCCCGTGTCCTGCCCCCAGGGTCCGCTTCCCGTGTCCTGCCCCCAGGGTCCGCTTCCCGTGTCCTGCCCCCAGGGTCCGCTTCCCGTGTCCTGCCCCCAGGGTCCGCTTCCCGTGGGCCAGCTTCCCAGGGCCAGGGCCAGCTTCCCGTGTCCTGCCCCCAGGGCCAGCGTCCCGCTCCCTGCCCCCAGGGTCCCTGCCCCCAGGGCCAGCGTCCCGCTCCCTGCCCCCAGGGCCAGCGTCCCGCTCCCTGCCCCCAGGGCCTGCGTCCCGCTCCCTGGCCCCAGGGCCTGCGTCCCGCTCCCTGGCCCCAGGGCCTGCGTCCCGCTCCCTGGCCCCAGGGCCCGCTCCCTGCCCCCAGGGCCAGTCTGCTGTGCCCAGCTGAGACGCCGCCCTTGACGTGCCCAGCTGCGGAGAAGCCGCCACTGCCCGCCCTCCGTCCCTTGTTTGACTCTTGCGGCCTGGAGGCCGCGCTTTGGGGGGGGGCTCTGTCATGCCCTGGCTGCGGGCCCCTGGCCGTTTCAGAGCATGACCCATGGAGAGGCCTCTAGCCTTCTCCATGCCGCTGTGGGCTCCCCAGTCAGAGCAGCTGCATTCAGTTGACTCTGATTGGGGAGCCTACTTAGGTTAGGGTTTTCACCACACTCGGTGTGGTTTATTGTTTGTGTTATGCAACGCTCACGGTTTGTCCTTTGTTTGTTCCAATTTCAGTGAATACTCTACATGTTATTTGTATATCGTTTTATGTTGGTTAGACCTTTCATTTCCTTGTATAGTCCGTGTAGTTTGTTTTTGGGATTAAATACACTTACTTTCAAGGAATGTCTGCGTTTGGTTCTGCACCCCACCACAGCCGTGACAGCAAGAATGGCTGCCATCTGTCAGATTGTGGCCCAGAAGTTCATTGACAGGATGCCATGGTTAGGTCTTGAACACTGCAAATATTGACTCTTTGCATGTACTTAATGTAATTGTCAATTATAGCCTTTGAAACGTATGAAATGCTTGTAATTATACTTCAGTATATCATAGTAACATTTTACAAAAATATCTAATAAACACTGCAGCGGCAAACTTTCTGTTAACACTAGAAGTGCAGAGCCATTGTTACCCCCCTAAAGCGTCTGGGCAAAATTTGCCCATGAGTCTACAGACAGGGACGCATTTACTGACACTTAATGGTTGCTAGATGGCGCTTCTTGTTCGGATCCAAAGTCAAGGCCAATAAGTCGACCTGCTCACAAACCCAAATATCACTAAATAAAACAAGTGACATTTAAAAGAACAAAGTAAAAACATCAAACATGTTCCACCAATTGAAAAACAAACCTAAAAAACAGGGAACAAAATTGGCGGAGAAAATAACGCATAATATAACCTATAGAATGCGTTACAAATAATAACCTTCATTTTCAATAATCTCCCTACTACACAATTGGCTGGATAAGGAGGAGCTATTAAAATTACAATATTTGAAACATTCATGTAAAATCACCTGATATGAAAATTTGCAATTTAATGGGTGTGTGTGTAATTAGTGGATACTTTTAATAGTTTAGTCTTGGCAATTGCTTTGTGATCAGGGTTTCTTTGCTTGAGCTAGTAAAGAATGCACCCATCCACCACCTAAAGGCAGCATCGCAAATCAATAGATTTGGTCTCAAGTCAAGTCGCTAACATGTCTGGCAGAGCGCACAAGTTTTGTTCCCTGAACTATGAATGCTCACTTCTCCTTTTCGCAAACGCATAACAATATTGTCCGCTAACCGCTGACCAGCCGGCCTACTTTCATCTTTTCATAAATAGTGTTGTGCGTTCAACATGTATTTTGTTGGCGGCTACCCAGAATTTTATTCCAATTTTGTCTGGTTTATTGGCCATGTATTGTGTAAAGAGACACTGCGCCTTGTTAGGGAAAAGTTATTAATCTACTATAGTTATGTTCTCACTGCACTTTTCACAAACTTATCGAATAACTCCAAAACAAATTAATCAGCCACAAGGCGTGCACCGGGCAAAAATTAAACATTGAACACAAATGAAATATCCTTAAATCAGCTTTTCCCGGTGTGATTTAGAATTTTTTTTAAATACTGGGTGATAAAACACACATCTAGGAAAAGTAAAAAAAGCAGGGTCCTGGAATTTGATTCTATGCCACTGTTGTGGGCTCCACAGTCTGAGACAGCTGTTGCCAGTTGCCTCTGATTGAGGAGCCTACTTAAGTTAGGTTTTTAGCCACACCCGGGGTGGTTTATTGTTTGTATTCATACAACGTTCACGGTCCTGTTTTGTTTAATTTTCCTGTTCTGTCGATACACGTTCGTTAGTAAGTTTTCACAGTGTGTTTTATGTTTAGTTAGTTATCCGTTTTGCCGTTCATTTCAGCACCTTTCATTTACGTGTACAGGTGTACGTTGTGTAAGAATAAATTCACGTTTCTTTACAATGTCTGCATCTGGTTCCGTCACTCACCGAGGCCGTGATAGCTATATACCTGCTGCATCATGCACATTTTGTTTTGCTTGGTTGTAAAGAAACAATTGACTGTATCTTTATAGACACTATATAACTAGTTTTGAATGGGAAAATAATGGAGTTTTGGTGTGTGCAGTCATTTTGTAAAAACTAAAACTCCTGATTTCATCAATTTATCCTTGTCTTTTTTAAACATCTCTGCACCTCCTCAATCATATTGGAGAAGGTCCAAGGTCCCTCTACTCAGACCTTCGTCAATGTTTTTTGTGAAGGCGGGGAGTAGAGGATGCAAATCCAGGCAAAATGAACTAAGGATGACCCTTGTCCTTCCCATTCCTCTGTTTGCAGCACCCATGTCAGTGAAAGATGTCCTTCAGAGTCTGGTGGATGATAATATGGTTGACTGTGAGAGAGTGGGCACATCCAACTACTACTGGGCCTTTCCCAGCAAGGCTCTACATGCACGGAAGCACAAGCTGAAGGAGCTGGAGAAGCAGGTGATTATAAAACAGGTCTTTACAGAACTGGCATGTGTTCAGATTGGAGTCAGTGCTGCTTTAACAGTTCTCTTGTTGGGACTAATGCCGTTTTATCCTTTCATTTATAAATCATCACTAAAATCTAGGGTAATCCCTCTAACCCAACTAATATCAGCATTATAAGTCTTGGAGGATTCTGGAGGGGAAGGATATAAAAAGTGATTATTACAGCGGATGTCAAAATGCGCGAAAGCGGCGCATGGGATGCTCTTGGAATTTCCAGTACCACATTGACCCTTTGCACAAGGCCAAGTTTATCCTACAGTGGTTGCAGCAGAAAAGGGGAAGGGTCTGGAGTGGCCATCACAGTCTCCTGACCTTAATATCATCGAGCCACTCTGGGGAGATCTCAAACGTGCGGTTCATGCAAGACAACCATAGACTATGCATGACCTGGCGGCATTTTGCCAAGACGAATGGGCAGCTATGCCACCTGCAAGAATTTAGGGCCTCATAGACAACTATTACAAAAGACTGTATGCTCTCATTGATGCTAAAAGGGGTAATACACAGTATTAAGAAAGAAGGGTATGCAGACCTTTGAACAGAGGTCATTTAGTTATCTTATTTGACATGTTTTGTGATTGTCACAATGAAATGGGTCAACTGTACAAATGATGAAATGGGTCCACCTGAATGTGTGTGTTAGACATGGCTGACATTCACACCCAAGTCGTCCTGTGCCAAAAAAATAAATAAAAGCTGTTCAATTGTGTCAAGAAATCAGCTTTGATACATCCACAGATCACTTCTTACAAATGTACTCAGTTGTCGCTGCAACAAGCCTCCCTTGGCTTTGTTGGCCGTCCCAGGGTTCGATTTAGCCGCTAACTTTTCTTTAAACTCCTCATATCTTGTCATTATCAAGGTGCATTCTTCTGGGGAAAAATACGGAGTACGAGCCATTACGCAAACACTCAGCCTGCGGAACTTGCCCCTTTTCTGCAAACAAACTCCAATTAAGTTAACCTCGAGTCAAGTAACAAACATCTTACTCACCGTAGTTGTACCGTTTAGCACCAATGTAAGGTATCGGAGTTTGTCAACCCAGAGTTTCTTTGATAACCCTGAGTTAAATCTGAGTAGGTTGAACTCCATTCGTAGTGTACCCCTCAGGTGGCTTGTATCTTATTTTGAACCTGTGGGAAGCATGGACAAAGATGATGTAGAATGCTGAGGCCTGGAGACTTTGCATTATAGTTTTTTTTCTCACTTATACTACTTTAGCGCATCCATAACTGGGACGTAACTGAGATCGTGTTCTGCAAGCCATTGTTTGACATCGCCATTATTTGCCTGTTTGTGGCCCTACTTAGAGCACTGCATCTTTCTACGACTGGTTCTGTGGACCACGGCAGACTCGCTATCCTCAATAGTGCCACTAATGGCGGCTGCTTGTGACCAGGCAAACCTTGTCACAAGCAGCTGTGTGAATTGTCACTTGAACGGCTAGTGGTCCTCTAGTTAGCATCTCCTCACGATGACATGCTCTCCCCTGATGGTGTGAGGGCGGGCAGCTGGCAGTGAAATGGTGCCACCAATTCGACTACCTATGCTGTGGAGATTGAAATTAAATTTGTGTTCTGTTATCATCCCCACTGTGAAGCCTTCTCACTCAGACACACACCTGTGTACCTAAGTTTTCTCAGCCATAACAAGTCTGTTGAGCAGTGTTGCTCCTCATATATTTCAAAACATTCCTGTTCTGCTTTGTTTAATAATCACATTATTTTCTTTGTTCTATACCACGCTGTATTTGTGTGTATGTGTGTGTGTGGGTCCATACCTCAGTGCGTATATATGATGTGGCCAGATGCACAGCTTTGACTCTCTTAGTTTGTCCGTTTCTTACCCATCTTTGTCTCTCCTGCCCTCTTAACTGGCCACTTTCCCATTCCTGTATAAGCGACTGATAAGCGACTATTGCCTGCCCAATTAAACATATTGCACAAGCTGAATTCAAAAACGACTTAGTTTGCGTCAGATTTAAACTGAAGCCCTCAACACACATTGTGTGTGTGTGTGTGTTAGCATGAAGTTGGGTTATCCACAATTTTAAACAAAGGAACATGCCTGAGATAATGATTTTGGGAAAATTAACGATGAAAACAAGTGTTTGTTAATTCAAATTTATCCTCTTGCCATAGCATTCTGAGGCAAAGCAGCGTAAAATGTCTCTGCAGCAGGCTGTTGACAAAGCAAAAGTAGGGCGTCAAGATACAGTAAGTGAATTTACCTCACAGCCCATTGTTAACAGGCAGTTTATCGTCCATATTTGTCTTTGCATTGAGATTGTCTCTCACGTTGAGATACTAATTTGAAAAACATTTCAGGCCTAGTTTTGTAGAAAGAATGATTTTGAGTTTTTGCCTACTTCATGAGATCGCATTTGTTTATTATTGCACTATAAGTGTTTGCCGTTGTTTGTGTCTATCTAAAGGAAGAGCGGGCGTCTTTGATAAATGAACTGCAGGCTCTGAGGGGGGAGAGGACCGATCTAAAGGCTCAGCTTGAGAAGTACAGGGAGTGCGACCCGGAAGTGATAGAGGAAATAAGTGAGTACCCTAGCAGCTCTGAAGAGTATCCAAATATATTAAAACCTTCATCCTGAGGTATGCATTTCTTCTAATACTATGACTTTCTATTGGTAAGGACACAGGCTAGAGAGACCATTTTTGTTGTACCAATCATCCTTTTAACGCCATAATTTGGATGGCCATTGGAATTATTTCAGGTGATTGTCCAAATTGTATTTCCTCACGAAATCGATCAACTTTTTCTATGATCAATCAGTTCCAGAGAAAGAGGCCATTCTTGTATCCACTTGAGCCACAAACTTGTTTTACATAGAATCTGTACTGTTTTTCCATTTTGTCTGTTTTGGAATCTTTGCCATTCTAGATGCATTCCTATTCAAATTCGTATTTGCTCTTCGAGGTGCCTATCAGGCCTTCTTAAAACACTGCTCCAACAAAATTAAGGGAATACCTAAATTACACATCAGGTCTCGATGTTTATATACACAGTGGAGGACATTTTTTTTTGATCCCCTGCTGCGATTAAATAAACCTTTTTTGCATGAATCAAAAACGCTATAGCCTCTGTTTTAACCACTTGCTGTTGAGTTTGTGATGGGTAGTTTGGATCTATTGACTGAAATAATATTTAATTATTTAATATAAGTCCTTTTGTTGGGTGTCCGACGTTTAATGCTAATGTGGAATACATCTCTTTTTGCAAACCGTTATCATATTCCGAATGTAGAACTCTTAAAGCATCTATTAAATCTATAAATTACAATAGGCTGGCTACAGAATAGACAAATAGTTTGACTTTATTATAGACATCAATGGTGGGGGGTGCAAAGTACTGTGCACCCTCCTCCTTACTTACACAGTAAGTTTTCCACCCCTACTTGTAATGTAAGAACATAGATGAACTCAGTGCTGCCTAAAATTTTCTTGTAAATACACATGGCATGATCTCTGTGCTCCAAACATATTTATTAAAATAGATTTACTGCCCCCCCCCAAAATCATTCTCTTTGCACCTGTAGACTGCACCCTTAAATTCAAACCACCAAGTTTATTACACTGAATATTTGGGGAACTGAATGTATAATTAGAGACATGTGTAAATATGGTTAATTTCTTTTGTTTGTTTTTATGTACAATCAATTTATAATTTACAATTGCCTATGAACATAAGTCTTTTTAAAACATATCAACACTTGGCGTTATTGCCAGTTACAGCATTTTTGCACACATGATGTTTGCCATCGTTTAATTCCTCAGTCAACCTTTAATCATTGTGTTGGGTTTAATGTTAACTGACAGTAGCTTTGTCAAACTGAAAAATGTTTAAATTTGTGTTGAAACCCAATTGAGTAAGGAAAATATAAGGGGAAAATTATATTTGTAATCGAAGTGCAGCCTGTGGTTATGTTTTCAAGATAGTTTCCCATGACAACAGGTGAAATATGCCAATGTCTACCTACATCTAAAGCATATACTTTTTCACGTAGTGTCTTTTATTCTCCTCTCAATATCTTTGTGCCTGGCCATGACCCCATTATCTGAGGGTAATTTGGGATATTTAGGACCATATTCAATTCAATATGTTGTAAACTATAAATATTAATGGCATTTTATTTTGTGTTGCTTTGCCAAGAAATGGGAGCACTGCACTATATCCTCGGCACTATACTAGGTAGCACGTTACACTGAAATAGCACATTGACCTGACATCTCCCCCAAGCAGGAGCTATTCGGAGGGCTGTAATGGATGGGGCACACAGGGTAACTAACTCTTACTTGGTTATTAAGGGTGGTGGGTGTGTGCTTAGTGATTGATTGGCTTGGAAAGTGGCGTCAATGCCAGGGAGTCAGACTGCAAAAGAGATTCTTTTGCCCTGGGAATTGGAAAAGAAACAAGCTCCCCCGCATAAAATTGGGCTAAGCTTAAAGGTGTGCCTAAATTTCAAATGAACTGAAAACCAACATTGGAGTGTGCATTGTAGTATAACTTAGTTTTGTTGTAGTCAATTGTCCTGTAAACAGTTACAGTTTTGAAAGTGCTTTTTAAGTTCAGTGCAGTATGTTGTCAAGGTTTGACTTTCCTTGCTAAAATTTACATGTGGGCAATTCCTTTTGAAGGACAACCTGGGCCTCAAAAGTGTTTTTCGTAATTTTTGCTTAAGTATATCTCAGTCTCGATGAAGTGACTGTGGGGACTTCCTGTTTCATGGCAGCATAAACATTTGTGAAATGAATGAAGTACTCACAAATGAAAAGAGTTTGCTAAAAAAAAACGACACTACCATTCAAAAGTTGGTGGTATCTTAGAGATGTCCTTGTCCATGAAAACATACATGAAATTAATTTGAATGGGAAATATAGCAAGATTTATAGGAAATATATTATTTTACAAGGTTAGAAATAATAATTTTTAACTGAATTATTATTTTATCCTTTAAACTTTGCTTTCGTCAAATAATACTCCATTTGCAGCAATTACAGCCTTGCAGATCTTTGGCATTGTAGTTGCCAATTTCAAGTAATCTTTACCATCCTGAAGCACTAATCCACAAGTTGGATTGGCTTGATAGGGACATCTTAGACACCATACAGTCAAGCTGCTTCCACAACAGCTCAGTAGGATTGAGATTTTTAATTAATAACACAATGTTCAGTAAAGATTTTGATCTGAGACCCAATGTGTTACTTAACTGTTTCCTTATTTTTTTTTAGCAGTGTGTTTTATTGACTAAAAACTTAGTCCTAAGTATACTAAAAAATAAGTATAATAATAAATTGGAAGTATATAAAATATATGATGGATATAAATGAGCAGGGGTTCTGTTTGACGGCTATAGCTGTGTTAAAAAAAAGAATTGACAAATAAATGTATGGTAACCTGGCTAATAAGATGGCAAAACAAGCTGCCGAAATAAGTTATTCAATTCTTATTTCCCAACAGCATTGTCTCAGAGAAGTAAAAAATTCTTCTTGGAATCGGACGTGGGCCGCTGATATGCTAATCAAGTGTGTGCCATGAAATTGTCTCCTGTTGCAACAATAATATGCAACTTGAAATATATCGTAACCAAGAAGAACCCAAAATAAATCGTATACCTTTAAAGTCCGACTGCGAAAAAATTATTATTAGAACAATTCCGACAAAAGAACCAAATCAGTTAAATTTATTGTTCAATTTATTGTTACATTTTTACATGGCGTGGTTATTATCCACAAAATACTCACCTAATTTAGCTTCCGGAAAAGTGGATTAGTAGTATTGGCACATTTTATAATGTCAAAGGAAATCTGCAATATTTTTGTTTATTTCAGACTCTATCATTCATAACGGAGGGTATCTATAATGATTTATGCTCTCAGAAGGAGACTGGGGCAATAGTCATTTCCATTGCATTGAAATCACCATTAGTACCTGTGGGTTGATGGGTTTTTTTGTCTTGCAGGAAGGTCAAATGTTACAGCTAAAGAAGCAGTGTCAAGGTGGACAGGTAAGTCAACCAAAAGTCAAACCTGCCTACCACACTCACTAAGGTTAGGTAGCGTTGCAATACGATTTTCAATAGAAGAGGATCTATAGCTCCTATTGATGACGAGAACTTTCTTATGTCACAATATTTTTATTGTATTTACAGTTCACCCGGAATGCATTCACAGTGCATCTCTTTTTCCACATTTTGTTTTGTTACAGCCTTATTATTTCGCTCAACATTCTACACACAATAACCCATAATGACAAAGTGAAAACTGTTTAATATTTTTAATAGATTTGCAAAAATTAAGAACAAAAATATAAACATGTACTTAAGTATTCAGTGTTTGCTCACTACTTTGTTGAAGCACCTTTGTCACCAATTACAGGCTCAAGTATTTTTGAGTATGATGCAACAAGCTTGGTACATAATTTTGGGCAGTTCCTCCCATTCTTCATTGCAGGACCTCTCAAGCTCCATCAGGTTGGATGGGAAGCATCTGTGCATAGCCATTTTCAGATCTCTCCAGAGATGTTTAATCGGGTTCAAGTCTGGGTTCTGGCTGGGCCACTCAAGGACAGTCACAGAGTTTTCCCGAAGCCACTCCTTTGTTATCTTGGCTGTGTGCTTAGGGTTGTTGTCCTGTTAGAAGATGAACCTTCGCCCCAGTCTGACGTCCATAGCACTCTGGAGCAGGTTTGCATCACTGATGTCTCCGTACATTTCTGCATTCATCTTTCCCTCGATCCTGACTAGTCTCCCAGTTTCTGCTGCTGAAAAACATCCCCACCACAATGCTTCACTGTAGGGATGGTATAGGCCAGGTGATGAGGGATGCCTGGTTTCCTCCAGACATGACAATTGGCATTCAGGCCAAAGAGTACAATCTTTGTTTCATCAGACCAGAGAATTTTGTTTCTCATGGTCTGAGTCCTTTAGGTGCCTTTTGGGATACTCCAGACGGGCTGTCATGTGCCTTTTACTGAGGAGTGGCATTGCTGGCCTCTGGCTGGCTTTTGCTGGCCTCTACAATACAGACCTGATACAGGTCTGAAGTGCTGCACAAATGGTTGTCCTTCCGGGAGGTTCTCTTCACAGAGCAACGCTGGAGCTCTGTCAGAGTGACCATCTGCTTCTTGGTCACCTTCCTTACTAAGACCCTTCTCCCCCGACTGCTAAGTTTGGCCGGGCGACCAACTCTAAGAATAGTCCTGGTGGTTCCAAACTTCTTCCATTTACGGATGATGGAGGACACTTTGCTCATTGGGACCTTCAATGCTGCAAAAATGTTTCTGTACCCTTCCCCAGATCTAAGTTTCCGTACAATCCAGTCTCTGAGTTATTCAGACAATTCCTTGGACTTCATGGATTGGTTTGTGCTCTGACATGCACTGTCAACTGTTGGACCTTATATAGACAGGTGTGTGCCTTTCTAAATCATGTTTCATCACCCGAATTTACCACAAGTGGACTCCAATCATGTTTTAGAAACATCTCAAGGATGCTCAGTGGAAACAGGATGCACCTGAGCTCAATTTTGAGTGTCATGGCAAGCTGTGAATACTTATGTACATGTGATTTTAGTTAGTTTTTCTTTTGATAGATTTGCAAAGGGATGTTATCATTATGGGGTATTGTGTGTAGAATTTAGGTAATTTTTTTTTTCTTCCATTTTGGAATTCAACTGTAGAAAAAGTGAAGCGCTGTGAATATTTTCCAGAAGCACTGTAAACTTTTAGTTTGCAGGAGACAGTAGCAGTAGTAGCAAATAACTTGTCAAAGCGGTATGTGATAGACTACTGTTAATGTAATGCAACAGAACAATGTCAGTTGTCAAACGTGCAGACTGGATCAAAGCATGCAGCGTCAAATGTTCCATGTTAATGTATTTTTTCCACCTTCAATAAAGGATGTTAAAATATCATTAGAGTGCCTCAACTTATGGTTTTAAATTTAGCTTTGAATACAACAGATTGTCTAGCCAAAGCATATGGTACTCTTAATGGTCAATCACATAATTAATCTATCGGCATAGCAGAGACATCTCACATTGCATAAAAATAAGAGAACATTTGCAACATAGACAAATTTAATAGGAAATTCAAGCAAATCTATGCTTTCCTTAATACGTTGTTTTGTTATAAAATACCACCTTGAACACCAAAAGACTCCCTATAGGCTATTGTCATTACCAACAATTTCTGTAAATGCAATGTTTAACAGTTCAAACCATTTGACCTCTAGAACAACATACATTTTGAGGCTATACATTTGTGCTCAAACGTTTGCAAACCCTGAAAGAAATTGTTACATTTTGGCATTGATTTTGAAAATATGACTGATCATGCAAAATGATAGTATTTTAGTTGAGGATATTGACTATATGAAGCCATCTATTATCACATAGTGGTTTGGCTACTTTTCAAATCATAATGATAACAGAAATCACCCAAATGGCTCTGATCAAAAGTTTACATACCCTTAAATGTTTGGCCTTGTTACAGACACTCAGGTGACGCACAGGTTAAAATAGGAATTAAAGGTTAATTTCCTACACCTGGGGCTTTTTACATTTCAATTAGTGTCTGTATATAAATAGTCAATAAATGGATGCACGGCGCAGGCTAAATGGTCGAGTTGCCAGAAAGAAGCCTTTACTGCACCAATGCCACACAAAAGCCCGGTTACAATATGCTCGACAACAGCTTCTGGCACACTGCAATTTGGAGTGACGAGACCAGAATAGAGCTTTATGGTCACAACCATAAGCACTATGTTTGGAGAGGGGTCAACAAGGCCTATAGTGAAAGGAATACCATCCCCACTGTGAAGCCTGGTGGTGGCTCACTGATGCTTTGGGGATGTGTGAGCGCTAAAGGCACAGGGAATCTTGTGAAGATTAATGGCAAGATGAATGCAGCATGTTTTTAGAAAATACTGGCAGACAATTTTGCATTCTTCTGCACGGAAGCTGCGCATGGGATGCTCTTGGACTTTCCAGCACCACATTGACCCTAAGCACAAGGCCAAGTTTACCCTACAGTGGTTACAGCAGAAAAAGGTGAAGGTTCTGGAGTGGCCATCACGGTCTTCTGACCTTTATCTAATCAAGCCACTCTGGGGAGATCTCAAATGTGCGGTTCATGCAAGACAACCATAGACTTTGCATGACCTGGAGGTATTTTGTTAAGACGAATGGGCAGCTATGCCACCTGCAAGAATTTAGGGCCTCATAGACCACTATTACAAAAGACTGTATGCTCTCATTGATGCTAAGGGGGCAATACACAGTATTAAGAACGAAGAACGAATTTATGATTGTGCCATTCTGTTATGACCTACAGTTGAATATGAATCCCATAAGAAATAAAAGAAATGCATTTTGCCTGCTCACTCATGTTTTCTTTAATAATGGTACATATCTTACCAATTTTGAGCACAACTGTATGTCAAACAATCCACACGGATGTTGGTCCATGTTGTTGTGATTGCATCACTCGGTTGCTGCAGATTGTCAGGTGGTATGGTCTTGCTATGAAAAGCCTGTTCCATCTCATCCCAAGATACTCTATTGCAGGGGTGGGCAAATATTTTGGCTCGGGGGCCACATCAGGATTTTGAAATGAAATGGAGGGCCACATTTGTTTTTGTAATGTGTTAATCATCATTGATTTGGAGGCCAGAAAAGGGCATTCCGTGGGCCGGATGGGACAGCCTCGCGGGCCGCATTTGGCCCTCGGGCCGTAGTTTGCCCACCCCTGCTCTATTGACTTGAGGTCTGCAAAGGCCATTAGAGTAAACTGAACTTGCTGTAAGGTTCCTAGAACCATTCTGACTACATGCTTTGTGACATTGCGAACTATGTGCAGTTGGCACATGGCAGGACTTGTCCATGGAACCTGCTATGTATTTCCTGAATTGGAACAAGGAATTTGTCAGACCAGATAGTGTTTTTTTTTCACGCCTAAATTGTCTAGCACCTGCGATTGTAAGCCCACTGGACCCGTTTATTTCTTTAGTTTTAGATGTACTGAGCAGTGCAGTAATCCTTAACTTGGACTGACAAGTGCTGTGCATTCCATGATGCTATTCTGCACAACACCATTGTTCTGCAACATTATGTCCCCATTTGTGACCTACCTCTTAGATTGCATGGTTATTGCCATTCTAACATTCAGTTGAAATGTAGGGCTGTACAATTAATAAATTATACATAGAAATTCACAATATAGATTTATATTCCGATAACAAGCAATATTCTAAAATATAAATATATTATCTCAGCAGTGCAAATGCAAACCCCGACAGCCTAAGTCTTCCCTTTGTCGGTTAAGAAATTACTTTCCTTCTCCAATGTATTCATTATACTTTTGAGTCTAGAATTGTCACTAATGGTGAAGACAACAGAATGTTCCAGGAAGTCAGACGTTGGTCATTGTTTAGAACGTTGCTTAATTGGCATGTTAATCATATCTGTTTTTGGTTAATAATGATTGATATAGTAATAAATATGGTATTATATAATATATTATAATGACAAGCCTACCATTGTCACAAAGATCACCTGAAGGTTCTGCAAACTCAGTATATACTTCCATTTAAATGCAGCTCTAAGCACTGTCCATTGTGTTTCTTATTCTACTGTATCAGTTCCCAGTGTGCACTGCACTTTGTGACCCCCGGATGTAACCTAGCGTGTAGGCCGGCTAGTGTTTACATACTCCCGATCGTGTTACAGTGGATAATTCACCTTTGTCTATGGCCCTTTGACATTTGGAGAACATGCAATATCTTTTCTTCTCTTCTTCTCACTTATGAGCTCAGGTGCACACACACACCACTGCAAAGTTTCTCTTATACACAACCTCCACTTACATTTTGTTAGCCAGTTAATGTTACCCTGACAGGTTTTATTGTTCAAGTGTGGCTGCAGTTCCGGGATCTTCTGGGATCCAAGTTTTGCTTGCTATTGATAGATTTTTATAGATCTGTTCCCTCATTCTGTTCATGAAAGATGATTCCAAACAAACCTAGTTCTTTATCTGTTGTAACATCAATCTTTGCAAAAAATAAACAGGATAAAATAGGCAGTATATTTCATGTTCTTTTTTAGTAGGGCTTAGGGGAGAGGCTTATACATGCAGCCATTTATTATGCAGCAAGACAGACATTCAATAGTTATTGAGGCAGAGTTAGTTAGCAAATTTGCCTTTTATGAAAGAATAAAAAGATGTCATTAGACTGACACAAACAAAGGTTTTGCCACATGCAGTGGTTTGTTCACTTTCTTTGTTGTTCACTCACTTTCTCTTTTGTAGCCGATTGGTAATTACATTCAACTGGTCAGAGTCTGACCCTTATTAATAGATGATTATGATGAAATCCAGAGGTGTTTTGGCCCACCAAGCCCTGAGCTGAATATTCCCATGCTACGTCATCATCTTAATCCGTTAGTGTAAGTGAAAAAGAAAGAGGCTGGAGTGGTTGGTAGGAGCTTAGGCAATCAATAACTATTGGTTTGGTTGTATTTTGAGCGAACCTCCATTAAAAAAATTACATGTGGAAGTCTAAACTCTTATTTACTATGTTTAAATATTATTTTCTATTGTAGAGATACAGTTTGAGCGCCATCATTAATCTTTCTTTTTTCCTCTTGAATAAAGGGGCATTATGTAAGGTTTTTACTGTACTACTAGCATAAGAAAAGAAGTGACCAGAAGACATCTGTAGTTAATATTTTAAGTTAATATTTTAAATAATCATTTTCAACAAAATTAATCAGAGTGCCTGACATTTTCCATTCAGTTAGCATTGATTTGTAATTGTTTTATAATCAAAGTCTGCTGCCTCAGTTTTTATGATGGCAATCTGCATATACTCCAGAATGTCAAGAAGAGTGAAGAAGTCCCTCTTTGCCATGAAAAGGCACTTAATCCCCCAAAAACATTCCACTGCATTTCAGCCCTGCCACAAAAGGACCAGCTGATATCATGTCAGTGATCCTTTCACAGGTGAGATTGTAGACTAGGACAAGGCTGGAGATGACTCTGTCATTATGATTGATTTAGAATAACATACTGGAAGCTTTAAAAGTAGGGTGGGACTTGAAATCATTGTTCTTCCTCTGTTAACCATGGTTAACTGCAAGGAAACGCATGCAGTCATCATTGATTTGCACAAAAAGGGCTTCACGGGCAAGGATATTGCTACAAGTGAGATTGCACTTAAATCTGCCATTTATCAGATCATCAAGCACTTATAGGAGAGAGGTTCAATTGTTGTGTAGAAGGCTTCAGGGCGCCCAAGAAAGTCCAGCAAGCACCGGGACTCTCTCCTAAAGTTGATTCGGCTGCAGGATCAGGGCACCACCAGTGCTTACTCAGGAATTTGAGCAGGCAGGTGTGAGTGCATCTGCATGCACAGTGAGGCAAAGACTTTTGGAGGATGGCCTGGTGTCAAGAAGGGCATCAAAGAAGCCACTTCTCTCCAGAGGCTGATATTCTGCAAAGGATACAGGGATTGGGCTGCTGAGGACTGGGGTAACGACTCCCTTGACCTTAATCCCATCGAGAACTTGTGGTCAGTCCTCAAGAGGCGGATTGATGAACAAAAACCCACAAATTATTACAAACTCCAAGCATTGATTAAGGCAAATATTGACTTGTAAGTACTTGTCAGTAATTGTCAATAATAGCCTTTGGCACTTATGAAATGCTTGTAAGTATACCATAGTAACATCTAACAAAAATATCTAAAAACACTGCAGCAGCAAACTTTGTGTAAACCAGTACTAACTTTTGGCCACGGCTGTAGTTCGGAAAGTGAAGACGAGGAGTTTTGTCATTGTATAGAGACAGGATTCTGCACAGTGGCCCATTAAGGCAACTAACACAAATTTCTCCTTAAAGTCCCTGCGACAATTTTTTTTTTTTTAAAGCTGTCAGTAGTGTGCAACCAGTCTTACCTATTTATTCACTGCCTCTTGAGAGAGGAACTGATTTGCTAGTAACCATTCTTTACATATCTCAAACTGTTTTCATAACATTGTAAAACATCGCTGTTTAGCATTGTGGGAGTCTGTCTTTGATTTGTTTGTTTGATGAATGTGAACACAACAATAGAAGGGAATCCCATGGTTTGAAATAGGCTGTAGTTGAATAAATTAATTTCAAAGTCGGTTTGGAATAAACATTTGCTTTGAACCACATGAGTTGTAAATGTACGTAAATCTTTATATTTCTGTTTGCAGATAATGTCTTTGCGATGAAGTCGTGGGCCAAGAAGAAGTTTGGTTTTGACAATACCCGTATTGATAAAGCTTTTGGGATACCTGAAGATTTTGATTACTTGGACTAGATGCTCAATAGTTTTAGTTAATTTGTTTTTTGTTTTTGTTATTGACTGACAGCCATTTCACACTTTTGCCTCACATCCATTGTGCAAGCCAAGTGTGTGACTTTGTATTAAAAAAGCACAAAATGTATTCGGCTATGCAAAAAAGAACAGCCTAAGATTTTCTGGAAGCATAAGTTGACTTGGAGGAGTGGACATTTTGGCGTTTGCTCAGGGTCTTCTCAGGTGGATATGCCGTTTATGTGGAGCCTGAGAAAGCAATGGGCTAACCTTTGGCTACTCCGGGGGGATTGAGGGGGGATTAACATGCACAAGTGGCATTATTTTTGGGATACCTGTTTGCATGAAAACTGAGAGCACAGAGTTGTAGGAAATGAGCTGTTACTCCTCTACCACTCCACACACACACACACAACCAGTAAAGAAAGAAATGCATTTACCACCTGTGCTATGTTAATAATCCAAATGTGACTGAAGTAGATGGTTTTCACCACCCTATTTAAAATAAGATACATATTTTTCCTGGATTTACTGAACTGGGCTTATTTCATGTTTAAATCAACAGAGTAAAGGGAGAGAGAGTAAAAAAGTTGCCTGGTGGTTGCCAGTGCAGGGGTGTGGTGTGATTCAAGGAGCACACTGAAATGAAGCACAGCAGCATTTGATGTCTTGGATGACCCATAAATTATAGCACTATATGAATGTGCTTTTATAGTGTTTTGGTTCTGTAGCGTTTGAAGTAGTGTTTTTTAATAGAAAATTCGATGGATAATGCATTTGCATGCAGCAGTCAAGCAATTGTATGTTAAACTTATGTTATATATATACTGGTAAACATTTTTGGCACAGGCCTTTCAAACACAAAGGACAGCCATTTTCTGTCGTACATAATGATTTGTTTTTCAACTTGGAAATAACAGAAGTGTTATTGTTGTTCTGATCAGTCCAGAGAATCAATTGCACTTGCACTTGTTCCGTTTTTGTCAAACCCAACCAAAAGTGACAACAATTTGAGGTAATGAGGTGCTCATGGTGTTGACTCTGAACAGAGAAACTGAGTTCTTGTTTGCCCACAGGCTCTCACACTAGCAACAGTCAAAAGTCAACCGAGTTGAGAATTGACCATATGAGAAATGAGAAGTATCCCCAAACATTCTACCTATATCTTTATTTTATTCAGATACTAGTATTTGTTACTGCTAGCATGTACTGCTTCCTTATACATCTGGTGAATGTATTCTAAAAGGCAGTTATTTGTGTATTAAACAGATTGTATATAGGGTAACCAGCTACTGTACATTTTTTGTGAACAATTAATCTGAATCTGTAAAGCATCAAAGAAGCAGTCCATACTGCACTACACATGGATAAAAACATCAAAAGAACATATGAAGAGGGATGGAAACAAAGAATTGTAACAAAAAGAAAAAATCTATTTGCTACTAAAGCGATCACTACTTCGAGCAGTAACCTACATTTTAATGACAACAAGAGTGGTTTGCTTTTCCTTTGGGTATGTAACACCAAATTTTGCTTTGCCTGAAGCACACCTGATGTTCCCCCGATGTATGGTATATTTTATCTGTGAACGTATATGTACTGTTTTCTCAAGTGTCCTCTGTAGATATTCCAAGTAACCCTATTGGTCTTAGTAGTGGTTGGGAACCACTGGACTACAAATTAGCATTTTGGCATGCTTAGTGTTGTCATTCCTGGCCTTAGTCGTTTGAACGTCAACATATCCCGTAGAAGAGAATTAATGATACCACCAAAGAGTCCTCCATTTGCAGCAATTACAGCCTTGCAGACCCTTGGCATTCTAGTTGCCATTTTTTAAGAAATGCTTTCTGAAGTACCTCCCACAAGTTGGATTGGCTTGATGGGCACTTCCTACATACCATACGATTAACAGCTCAAAAGGGTTGAGATCAGGTGATTGTGCTAGTCACTCCATTATAGAAAATTACCTGCTGATTGTTTCTTCCCTGCCGTCCACAGGGTTTAGCATTGCAAAATGGAGTGATAGCCTTCTACAAGATTATTTTAAGCCTGTACAAATCTCCCACTTCACCACCACCACAGCACTTACTCAGAATAGGCAGCCATTATTGTTTACCTATGAGTAGGACTGTTTAAATGTATAGGCTCTGGCCACGGATGGGGTGGGGGTCTTTAAGGGGGGTCTTATGTTTGATGTGCATTGCTGTCTATGGTGCTGAAAAAATAGCAAATTTTACAGGAAAGAAGACGAAGTTAAGGAGAGGGCATGAAAACTGAAAAAGGATGTTGCTGCTTCTCTGCTAGAGCTTGATAAAACAGCTGATTCGGTATGACCACAACAACCTACCCAAAGTCTGATTTGTTTTCTGTGAATTTCGCTTGAATGTTTTTTTCCCCATTTCGAAATGTGCTACAAAATCTAGAATTGGTACCATAGCATGTGTTATTGCCCAAGGTCTATGCCAGACTAACATTATTTGTATAGAACTAAATCAGGGGCCTTAAACCATGTGGTACCTGAACAGAACAGTGTGGGAGGGTTTGCGAGTGGGGAGGGCGGGGTGGGAGGGTTTGCGAGTGGGGAGGGCGGGGCGGGAGAAAGAGTAACCCAAAACCAGCATAGCAAAGACAAGGCAGGCTGCTAGCTGAACAGGGCAGCATGGCGGGGGTAAGGGAATTCCAGCAAAGCAGCCACTGTCACAGAAAAACGTGGATTAACATTCTACTCGGAATTCTGCAGTTACTTTTGCCCTGCGTACAGCATGGAGGGGCTCAATTACAAGGTCTGGAGGAGTACATTTTCTTATATTAACAACCATTGCGAAAATGTCGGCAAGAACTGGTAGTACATTCAGCTACTGAGTTGACAGTGAAGGCAAGTCGTTATGCGAAAACGGGAATACTACTGCTACCGTCATTTTATGGATTATAATTTCTGATTGATTTGAACTAAATGTCCAAAAGTGTTGATGTATGCGGACAAGTACTTAGCGTTGTTTAGTTAGCTAGCTATAGGTGTATAGACTAATTTTGTTGTCCTTCCGACCGAACATTTTTTTTGTTGTATGAACAGTTTCCTGTGTTGGTTCAAGCATAATGTCTGAAATATCATGTAACTAGGGAAACTTATGATTAAAGGTTAATTGCTGTTGTTTGTACTTCATATGGGTTGTTTTAAATATGCATATTTACTGAATAGATACTTATCAATGTATATGCTTTTATTAACGTCAAAGCTATGTTTACCCGCTAGCATAGTTAGCTAGCAAAGCCAGCTAATCGCATACATAAATACAAGCCTTTTTTAGACATTTTCCCAGTTGCTGCTATCCCGTATTTTAACCGTTTGCATTGGCTACTCCTGTAAAATATAAATGTGGCATGCATACTTGTCAACGTAGTAATCTTTGAGTTTGTCGCGTGCTATTTTATGTTCATGTTTACACATCCTTCCTTTTTTTTTTTCTCACCAAGCCCTGAGTAAAATGTCCAGCGTGGTCGAGGTTTGGCAAGCTGAAGACGCTGACCCATTAGTCCAGACTCAGGTAAATGCAATTCAATTTATGGAACTTGTGCACGTGTAAATTGCAGGCAGGCTGGATAAAGAAATCCATTCTTGTCACTTCACACAAAGGCAACCACGGGCATATCGCCCCATTGTTTATTATTTTGCCTCCCGTTTTCCACGTGTAATGGAGTTAAAATTATAAGTAAGCCAGTGCGACACGATTTTGGTTTATTCGTTTTTGTATTACTTCTAGTTGAACAGTTTTTGTCAATTTTGTGAAGTCTGCATAATGTGTTCCCGTTTGATACGTAAGGCTTTTTGACTGAAGTTTATCCAAATGGAGGCGGGAAGAACTTGCTATAAGGCTACCTGCTAGAAGGGAGTTTCATGTGGTCTGCACTGTTCATTGTGTGTAATACTACTGAATTTGACTTCAAAGCTCTGTGAAATAATACTGATCAAGCCCCCTGTTTTTAATGCCCTTAAGTGAGAAAGAGTCCAGTAAATATTTTTGGTAAGTAGGCACAAGGTTGTGATCTTCTTGTATATTAAATGGGAAGTGGAAGTTCCCTAGTTTCAGTTTAATTTGTTGTGTATCTCAGAAACAGTGTGAATCCCAGAAACATCATGTTATTAGATTTAAGGCAGGATTTGCCACAGAAATAGATGTGCACTGTGTGTCACAACTGAGACATGTACGTGTATGAACAAGGGATATCAAGGTATTTCTGTCCGTGTTGAAAAAATATGCCTACCTGTTGATAGCCAGTTAAAAGTGGTGAAGAATTATGTAGAAGAAGCTACGTGCAACACGTGGTGTGTTTTGTACTCTGTCAAATGCATGTCACGGTGGCACACTGACCACAACATACCTCTTTATTTGCATCAGGCTCTAGCCATTTAGACATGGCTGCGCTGTGAATGGACTCGCTTTGTCTGAACAGTTACTTATTACGTAATCCACCTGCAGCAGGGTGTGTCGGTTTACACACCATTACAACTTAATTGTAGAGGTCTTTGATTTAGTGTGTTTTTAAAAATGTTAATCTGTTTGGTTCCTTATGAAAAGGGTATAGAGGCCAACAGTTCTCTATATTTAGGTGTAGATTCTTGATTTGTGTACGCATCAACAATAACATTATTTTTATACCAATACCTGAGAAACAACTGCACACTGGATTTGGACAACGGGCCGCACTGCTGGCCTATAATCTCATCAATTTCTTCTCAATGGGATCTGGATGACCTGATTGTGTTTACATTGAGCTAAAATTGGAACACAATGCAAGCTCCTCTACTTCTAAGAGTGGTCATGTTGTTGTGCTCTCAGATTTCTAATTTGTTATACCAACATAAATGTGCATCGTGTTCACATTCATGTACTTTGCAAACAGGGTCTTTGTAGATATGGACAAATAATCTTTGGATACATTTTTGAAGCGATAAGATAATATTGCATTGATCAATATGTTAAACAGGAATGTTTAAGAACCCTTAAGACTGTTCCTTTGTGGCCTGTTAATTCGAGATATTGTCCATGGGGACACAGTCCTCCTGCAAAATCGGTTGAGATTAATTTGGAAATTTGATTTACAGGATGGGAGCATCACACGTGCGTCGGAAGCTTTGTTGGTTCAAAGCTATCGTGGCTAATTTCTTAATCAATACGATCTAATTTGTAACCATTTGCAGGTAAGAGTAACAACAAAGGTGTCCAGCACAATTAACAGTTTATTAAAGATTCACTTGCAAGGAGAGTATGGTTCCCCATCACCCAGAGTGACAGGGAAGCATCTCTGGTAATTCCAACATTACGTACCATACTTATAGTCTAGGGGTGTGTCAAGACAATGCACAACAGTTCTTTATTAACAACACATGTTCACTTAGTTAACTATTATCTATTAAGTTATACTGAAAGGATGTCTGTTTCCCCAGCTTACCCTCAGGGGACTAGGACACCACAGGTGGCCAGTCCAATTCTAAGGGTCACAAGTGAGATAAGCACAGAGGGGTAATAATGGGTCACAAGAAGGGAACAGATACACAAGTGGTTTTAACTCATTAACAGACATCTTAGTTATTGCTGACCACTTCAAACACATGACCACCATAAACGTAAACCCTACCACACAAAGGAACAGATGCCCTCTGTGCGTGGCACTGCTTTACTCAGCACACATTCCTCTTACTTGTGCAGACACAAAGGATTCAGTACCTTCACGTAACATCTGGATTATACCGTGTATAATCCATTACTGCATTGAATCTACTTTTATTACCACAACAAAAGCCCACAGGGTGCGGGTTTGGTTTCAAAAAGTATGGAAATGTATGCTTTGGATAAGTGCATCTACTAAAATCTGTCAGTTAAACCAGTAGCGTCCCTCAAAATAGACTACTCTCGAACCTGTTCACATTGTCCAAATGTTTGCACCCTAGACATTTTATATTGCTTAATAATTTGTATTTAAAAGCCCCTTCACTTTTACTCCTATCACGCACCAGTATATTTCAAACCGGCCCATGGTAGTCAAAAGGGAAAATTACGCTGTCAAGTTTTCCCCATTCTAGCAACACCAGCCCCTTAATTGTAAAAAAGGGCTGCATGCTGAATGTAATTGCTGTACTTAAAACCCTACCACCCCCTCAGAAATCCCCACCCAGCCACACTCCAGTTTAATGAGCTTTCCACCTGTTACAAGAAAATGCCAATGTTCTGCAGAGCACTCTACCATGTGTGTTATGAAGTTATGGTATACCTATAAGGCCTTAGATCGTTCCCATAGAAACGTGGAGTTTTATGGTATTGACCAGGTCCGCAGCCCAAACTGTGCAATGACCCTTATCTATCAGGGCTTTGCTATAATTTGGGTATTCAGTATATTTATGCTTGCTTCTATAATGCCTACGACGTGCTGCAGTACAATTCAAAGCAAGATTCAAGATACATTTAATTAATACCACGATACAAAATTAAATTTGGTAGCTACACAATATTGTTTAAATTTAGGCACAATTTTTAAGAATGTATATTGTTTGTCTATGCAGCATTGTGCTTAAATGTTATGTGACATGACACAGCAAGCACACTTGTGCTTGCTGCGGGCTTGTGGCTGTTTATGTCACAAACGTTATCACCGAATGTTGTAGGCTACATGCAGTGCATCCTGAAAGTATTCACCGTGTTCTGCTTTTTCCACATTTTGTTATGTTATAACTGTAATCCAAAATGTATTAATTTCATTTTTTTAATTTTATTTTTGGGAAATAATGTACCTAAGGATTCACAGCCTTTGACATGAAACTCAATTGAGCTCAGGTGCATCCTGTATCCACTGATCATCCTTGATGTTTCTATAACTTGATTGGAGTCCATCTGTGGTAAAATCAGTTTATTGGACATGAGTTGGAAAGGCGCACACCTGTCTATATAAGGTCCCACAGTTGACAGTGCAGAGCACAAACCAAGCCATGAGATCCAAGGAATTGTCTGTACATCTCTGAGACAGGATTGTATTGAGGCACAGATCTTGGGAAGGGGTACAGAAACATTTCTGCAGCATTGAAGGTCCCAATAAGCACCGTGGTCTCTGTCATCCGTAAATTGAAGAAGCTTTGAACCACCCGGACTCTTCCTAAAGTCAGGGCGGGACCAAGAACCTGATGGTCACTCTGGCAGTGCTCTAGCATTGCTCTGTGAAGAGAGGAGAGCCTTCGGGAAGGACAACCATCTATGCAGTACTCCACCAATCTCGCCTGTATGGTAGTGGCCCGACCAAAGCAACTCCTCAGTAAAAGGCACATGATTGCCCACCTGAAGGACTCTCAGACCATGAGAAACAAAATGCAATGGTCTGATGAAACAAAGATTGAACACTTTGGCTTGAATGCCATGCGTCATGTCTGGAGGAAACCAAGCTTATCACCTGGCCAATACCATCCCTACAGTGAAGCATGGTGGTGGCAGCATCATGCTGTGGGGATGTTTTTCAGCGGCAGGACCTGGGAGACTAGTCAGGATTGAGGGAAAGATGAATGCCGCAATGTACAGAGACATCCTTGATGAAAATCTGCTCCAGAGCAGAGCTGGGCTTGACATAAAATTAAACATAAGTTGACATAAAAATGTGCATGTTCTTGTGTTTGAAAACAGATTATTAATTTAAAGGCTGAAAGAGAGTTTCAAGTATTTGGATTTCTAATAAAATGATTGGAGGACATGAGGCATCAAGAATCAGTTTATAATCGAATCGTTACCCTTTGCATTGTAATCGAAGGTGAAGATTCACTCTCTATTTATATTGTTAGGGTCTTAAGCATGTTAATTGAATACTTGTACACCGTATATTGCATTTACAATGTCGTTGGGGACAGTAGACTACATTTAATTGTCTTTTCACCAGTCATCTTTGTCTGTCTCGCAGAAATCTGTGATTCCACTAGAAGCAGTGTTTGATTTGGGCCTTCTAATTTTTAAACAGCGTTCGTTTTTTATGTAAAGGAGCAAGCCTTATAGGACATGCCTTATTAGCGCATTTTGATTAACTTAAAATCAAATTGATTTGGCAGTTTCTGACGTTTAGCCCAAGTCAAGCGCTGACGATAAATAATCAGAAACATTGTATGCGGATTGGTTTAAGTTCTGTAGAAATGTTTGGACGTCTTTTGGTGTAAAAGAATTAGCACCCACTTGAGTAACGTTGGAAAACATCGCAACGTCAGGAGCAGTGTGGCCTGTTATGCAAGGTGGCCAGATTTTAAAAAATAATAAAAAAAGGTCAGATTTTTGACACCAAACTACCACACCCCGTACTCTGCAAAAACTCTCAAACGCTATTTAAATCCACCCGCCCAAGCCGACTAAAAATAGCCCAATTGTGTGGGAAATCTAGCCATGCGGTAACTCTACCAATAACGACCAATATCTATCAGTTGCACCAAAGTCGTTGCATTTCGCCAGTCATTCATTGTCAATGTAGCATTCTGAAAAGGTCAGTTTCTAATGCAATGCTGCATAGCGGTGCGTTTAATGTTATGCAATTCAATATTGTCCACTTGTGCGTGGTTTTACTTTTGCGCTGTTACCAATGAAAGGAGTTGCACATGGCTAACTAGACATTGGCAGGTGAAAAGTTGTCAATATGCTAAACAAAATAATTCAAGTTACTACATTAGGCTACCTAACCAAGACGGGGATTCATTGAGGTAACGTCAGCAACTTTATTCTTCTTAGCCTTCATGCAATCATTGTACTACAGTTGCAGATGTTTTTCAAGTGGATGGACAAGTGTGTTGTGTTGCTGTTCGACGCAGGCACAATTCTAAAGTACTCCGTGCATATGATTTTTTTTTCCTGCTTAACACAACTTGCCCTCAACAGATGATACGTTTCGAGAGACTAGCTCTTTCGCCTTCTGCTCCAGGCATTTGATTTTCGTTTTGACTGTGCTCTCTGTAATTTACTCGTCTACTCTGGACTGCAGCTGCAGCATCCAGGACATGTTTGCAGTCTGTCAGGGGTCTGGAGGGCTGTAAGTTAAGGATGCATTTGATTTCAAATGTAGAAGAGTTTTCTATAAGTGGAGCACTCATTTTAAACGTAAATACTGCAATTGATCATGTTCATTTAACATGACAAAATCGTAATCGAGATCAATATTAAATTAATTGTGCAGCCCTAGCTCCGGGCAGCAATTTTGGTCCCATTGAGTAGGTTGTCTAGCGACTACAAAAAATATCTTCTCCGTGCTTATAGCCGTATTACCTTGCGAAATCACATGTGCGTCTAGTACGAGAAATTAAATACAATTTTGAGGCATTTAGTGGACATAAGGTGTAAGAAAAAAAACATTTTAGCACCAGTATTCCGCTGGTGAGCGCAAAATTATCTTTTTCCATCCCGACACACCGAAGCGCTGCGAGAAGGCATTTGAGTTGTATATGCATCAAAATCCCTGCAAACCAAATATAACACCTTTCAAGTAGGAACCGTATCATGTACATGTTTGTGCTTAAACTTGACGAGAAAACATTTCTCATTTACAGCAACGACTTGGGAAGCAATTTGGATTAACTGTCTTACTTAATGAAAACAACAGCACCTTGATTCTGTTACTGGTCAGATGCATTAACGTGGGGCAGCACAATGCCCTTTGTAGTACGTATTTTTTTCTCCGACCCTAATCTGACACACCTTTATTCTAATAGTTAGCTGAACCGACAAATTGCTCAACAGTAACAGGTTTGGTCAGGCCTGTTAGGCTAAAACAGCAAGCCATTATGCCTGCTAAAAATGCACAACTTTTCTAGCCCAATATGCAGCAGTGCTTATTTGAATCAATCACTACTGATATAGTGCAGCAGTAAAGATACTTGCCTTTGACACAACCAATGCTCATACCTAGACTGGTGGTCAGCTTTGTGCTACAAAATAGTCTTACACTGCTGCAACACCTGAGGCCAGCATTTTTATTTGGGGTGGCAAATATGTGCATCTATAACCATAGACTAAGAGTGGACAAATATTGTTTTGCTAATCAAATGTAAATTATCTAATACAGTATAATATTTGTGTGTTCTATGTACAAGCAATTTTACATACTGTGTGCAAGTACAGCAGGGCTGGACATATGTTGGTCTTTTTGTGGTTTTATTTTTGGATGCAATATTTTTGCGATATATGGCATCCATGTGTCAGTGGACATTAGAAACTGGCATATTAAATAAAAATATAATTTTGCCGCATTTCCCGAGGCGGACGCGGCTTTGAGGAACTCACTTTTGTGGCCAGCGGTGTAGGCATTAATGGCTGTGTGTTGAGGTTTAGTGAGGGGACAGCAAATTTACATTGTTATACAAGCTGTACACTCACTACTGTACATAGTACCAAAGTGTCATGTCTTCAGTGTTGTCACATAAAAAAATGTTGGGCTTGAGATACTGTACGTCTATATTGTTTCATTGAAAGCAGGAGCGTGTCAAATCACTGGTTTTCATCTAATTTGTTGGTAATGTTTTGCTAAATGTGGTTGTGTTTATTAAGCCTGCAAGCTTTATAATTTTCTTGATTTATCAAATGCTGAAATTCTTGTTCTCATCTCTCTTCCATTTGTGCAATTACTGTACCTAATGGATAGATATGCCATACATTTTTTCACATCCTGATATAACATTTTATCTGCTGTGTTTCTGTACATAACGTTCTATAACTGTTTTGCCTGTCTATGTAGATGGAGGAAGAGCACAGCAAAGAGAGTCTTCCTCTGGAAGCAAGGTAAGTTTTTTTGACCTTGATCTTTTGTCTATTTTCTATGTATGTTGTCTCAACACCATGCCACTACACATGCGGTGGAAAATGGCCTATTAAGTAACAATTGTTTCTCTGAGAGATGAGAATGGTCCATTTGCAGTGAAATTGAAGACCAGAAGGTCAAATGGTTTAAACAGACTGCTGAGTGCAGCTAGGCAGGTTAGGTATACGGAAGCAAATCACTACAGAGGAACTCTGTTTGGTTGAAGTTCAGACTACAAAGGGTGTGTCTCTTTCAGAAGGGAAAATTGGAATGGTTCAATCACTGAAGTGGGGGTTAATATTTAAGACTGATGTATTTAAGTTCACTAACTTGAACTCTTGCATTGCATCATTGCATTGCATCTTTTTTTATATTTTATTCTTTGTCTGGTTAAGATGACAGATACATGGACAGAAACAATCCACATTTGAATGCATAGGCCTGTGATTCTTCACTTATAAAAATGTAAAAGTGCTCATCTCAAACCTTGGTAAGGAAAAAATTGTGTTTGGGTGCTCTGTTTAAAAAGGGTTACTCATTGAAGCAATATCTGCTGTCAGAATGTTGTTTTTTTGCTTGATTACGTATGGATGTTTTTCCACTTGCTCTGGAGTGACTGTAGCATGTAGTTAGAGCAAACTAATATGTCAGTACTTCATGTCCTTTAAAAAAAAGTCTAGCATGATCTAACTTGTAGGTTAGCCCGCCATGGCTGCCATTGCTTGACAGTTGCGTGCATGTGATCAGTGTCAGCTTCTAAAATACATTTTAAAAATGAGCCCGGTGTCTCAAGTGTGTACTCTGTCTAACCTGTCATGGTGGCACTATAAGGGGACTGTGCATTCTCCCACAAAGCCTTAAAATAGATTATGTTCTCGTCTGTTAGTTTGATTTACTAGCAAGTTAGCGTACTAGCTGGGACAAGGCACTCCAGACCCTGGACCTCTCGTGTCTGGGTTATCATGCCTCTTGATTTTGTGTGCCAGCACTCTCCACCAGCCTAGGAAATAGGCTGGAGCGGGGGGTGGGAGTGGGATGGTGGCTACTGACCTCTGTGTGTGATTCTGTTCGCTTTGTCTTTGACTTGCTCCCCTTTTGTGTTTTTTCTTTTTTTTCCTGTCAACTTTGGCCTTAACCCTTTAGAATCCCATGCCGGCAGTGTATCTTTACCATTAATACTTGTGTAAAAGTCACAATCTACCTGACAAAAACCTGTAACTGTATTCCCGTGGATGTTTTCTTTAATAAGACACCAGAAAATGCTGTATGCTGTCATTTGAGTTTTTTTTTACTTTGCACCAAAACAGCCGTGGCTTTTAAAGTTAGAAGAAGCTGTTTCTGTGTTGCTTGGTGGTGCAAAGTTGGAAATGTTGTTGCTCTGTGAAAGCCATAACGATGTTGAGGTGAGTAACAAAATAAACTGTGTATATATGTGTGGTGTTGTATATATGCTGTGAAATGTTGGTAATATCTTTTGGCAATAACATAACTGTCACAAAATCTTGATAGGCGAGCTCAGCTGTGGAGCTGGAATGGTTGTTTCCTCAGTCTGGGTATTTAGTGATGTAATTGGCTAATTAGTTGGATGTTTTTTGCATTACTCCTGATTTCATTCATAAATGGAAACTGCCATAGATAACTAGACAACTAACTGTCCTGTTTGGTTCATTTATCAGACTAGAAATGTTGTCTGCACGCAAATGTGTTTCGCTTTTGCAGTAACAAATCGTCACTTTCACTAGCTTGACAAGATTGGAGATAGTAACTTTATGCTTTGCTGACGACGTCGTCACGTGATCATGATGTCCTGAATCTCCCGAAATATGTGCCACAACCTTTCACTTATTATCTATACAAAATATAATGTGTGGCGATTTGTGTGCCTTATGATTACGTTGTTATGATTCTCATTCAATGTGTAGACCGCAAATTATTGCTGTCTCTGGCAGTTTTGTTTTATGTAAACTTAGAAGATGGTTCTTGTTTCTACAGATGTCAGTTAGGCAATATAGAAATGAACCAAACTGCTTGCTGAAGCTTGCTTAATTATCTGGTTAGTTCATGAGTTTATTAGACAAATTGTGTAGTTGCAAATGTGTAATGCATTCATAAAAGAATCGGAGGAGGATGAGTGAGAGGTCAATTTAGCATTTAGAAAACAATATATATTATTCAAAGTTACGTGAATGTGGTGTCAAATTGAAGATGAGCATGTGCTCTTTAAAACAAAGTTAACTTGTCATTTTAATTTGTGCTATCTATTTGTTTGAAATGTGTGAGAAAATATGATATGATATATTTTTAGAACTATCGGGAATTTACAGCAGCATTCTAGAATTCTACTGGGGTGTAAAGGGTTAAGCGCATGTGCTGAAGGGTTTGGACAGCTTTTAGCTGTGTTTTTTTGCCGCTTCTTCCATATCGCTTACACCAAACAGATTTGAAAGCATTAGGATGAATCTGCAACGGCTGTGCAACACTCACTTTCATTATAGCATTTAGTTTTTCTCTTTATTTTGTTAAATTAACTGAGTATATTAATAAACTGTCTGGGACATTGGGTTTAGCAGAAGGGTTGGACACTGCCCTGGTAGTGGCCTGCCAGTGGGATATGCAGGCCTTGTAGCTTGCGCAAGCTCAGTCACAGAAAGTTTTCTCTGTCATTGATGTTTGTTGATATTTGTTGTTCGGAACAAATATTTCAGTTCCTTTCCCTGCTTGATCCATCTCTATAGAGTCAAACATGCGAAGCAATTGTTTGTAGATTTGTTTTGACTCGCTGTTGTATGTTATTAGTTCTTTGGAAGACACCCTTCCTTTAAAGCCTGGTACCAAATTGCTCCTGCCGTACTATCTGTCTTTTAGCAGATGTGTTATTTGCCCACTAATGGATTGAGGGTAAATGCACTGTGGTTTCACAAGGCTTCAAAAGGCCTATCTGCCTAGTGCAGAGCCAACTCAGGGCTTTAAGTTCTCCTAATCAGGAAAACCTCCTGGGTCAATGCGATACCCACTACAGTGGTAAATTCTAAATTGCCTGATGTCACTTTTCAAAACCTTTTGGAGGGGAAGGTCAGGAGTTAGATTTTCTTCTAATGGGTTTTATGTATGATAGGATTATGCAATTGAGATTATGCACGGTTGATTGTAGTTTGAGCAGATTGATATGATCACAGACATTTTTATCCTCACCTGACTGCTAAAGCATGTTTGTAAGGATAAGTGGTACAAATAATGTCACAGCTTATGCTTGCTTTATTTGAGGCAGATCCAGGGTTCAAATGGCAACCAAACTTGCATGCTTGCTGAGAAAGTAAATTTTGCTTTTGGCTGTTATCTGTTAGGAAAAAAACACAGCCTTGTGCAAAGGGCGACACTGAGCTCTCCTTTAATAAACAGTAGACCTATATAAAGCCTACGGACTGTGTAACCGTGTCTGTCTGTGTTTGTGATAAAGCCACCTGACTTGGTAAACTTATTAATATTTGTTGATTGGAAACCAGTTTGGGGAGAATGTTTGTTAATTTAGGAAATGTTGGTATAGTTTTGCTTTTCTTAATACTAAGTGCATTTAAATGCATTCTTCAGAATTTATTGTACAAGTTGTTAATCACTACTCTAAGAACCAATAATACTTGGCTTCTTTGCTGACAGTTTTGGTGTATAATCTGCATACAAAAAATGTCAATAAACTAAGAAAGATGAGAGATTTGCACTCTATCCCCTACCAGTCTCCCCGAAGAGCCCCTTTTCAGAGAAGGAATTACTACAGAATTATTAAGTCAGTGTCAAGTGTCCGATTGCAGATGGTCCTGCCACAATGGTTTACTCAGACAGATGACCCTGTTGACCTTTCACTATTGAACGTCTCTATTCTACACACACCACACGTTGAGCATTGACGGACTGGGCTGATGGTAATGCTGACTGTCAGGCTAGACCTAAAGAGTAGTTATGACTGAGGGTGGCTGGGGAGAAAGGAGGCGTTGAGTAAAAGAGAATAACAATGGTCCCAATATTACCTTGGTTTACATTTCTCTTGGTAATAAGGTACATTTCGCTTCAGTGTGGATCACAAGCTGGCCTCAAAGAAACCTTCATTGAAATGAATTATCTGTAGAAACTGTAGATTGGCCATCCTGCTAATTCTTTTGGGTTAATTTCAAAATGTGGGGAGAAGTTCTGCCGTAACCAGCGTGTGGAGTTTCAACCATTTCTTAACAGGAGGTTGCTGCTTTCTGTACACTCTGTCTGTGCCTAGAACCATGCTGTTCCTAAGGAATTGGCTGTAGACTACTGAAAACTGACCACATGCTTACGTTTGGGGTGTCTGAAGGAGGTGTCGGAAGGTGAAGGCTGGCATTGCCCTTGAACCTCGGTAAATGCTGCTCTCCACTATATGAACTATGATCCAACAATGAATATGATACTCAATACCAACTCGGCTTGACTTAACTCTGAATTTGCGTCCTTGATATGCGTAGATCACAAAGGGTTGTTTCTTTATCAGTGGCCTATTCCTATGTAGTGCACTACTTTTAACTCTGAGCCGTGCTTAAAAGTGGTATGTCTATGACTGCTAATCTCCAATTTCAGATAGCCTCCCCCTTACATTAATGTGTGGAATTGTGAGCATTGTGGCAGATGACATCTTCAATGTCTTTGCCACAATGCAAAGACATTGTGTTTTTATTGCCAGGCTTCACAGTACGCAGTACCGTGCTGCATGTGGAGTCTGTATTTAACATGCTGAGTCAGTCTTTCTCTGTTTCTCTCTTGTTGTTTCTCTGTCTGCCTATACTGACGCACACAGGCATAATGACACTGAGGACAGTTTGCTAGTCCCCCTCCCCATGCACCCAACCAAAGAGTGAGGTAATTCAGGGGCTGAGTCCATGCCCTGCCAAACGAAGCATAAAAACTGAATGGAAAGGAAAGAAATTATGCTCTATTAATAAAAAAAAAAAGGAAACTCAATGGAATGCTAACATGAAACATTTTTGTGTTGCTAAAACCTGAGGTACCTCTACTTGGTGATAGTTTAAGCAAACCTAGCCATCATGTGGAGGTTCGAACGTTATAATATAAAATTGTACCCAGTACACACCAAAGATCACATTATTCACCTTGTTAATTTGTTCAATTGTAGTTGGCCACTGTATTATTGTTCAAACTTTTTAGTTAATTGATAATCTATTTTTGTTGCCGTTTCGATGAGAAGAAAGGGTTGGATGTGGGGAAGCAGGAAAATGGGCAAGCGGATCTGAGTGACTTTGACAAGGGCCAATTTGTGATGGTCTAGTCGAGTCCATGCCTTGATGGATCAGGGCTGCACTGGTTAATTCCTATTTTTTTTTAAAGCACATTAATTCTAATGTGTTACACTTGAATGTTGATACAGTTGAATTATTGTTAATGACATTGTGTGTGTGCGCGTGCGCGCGCGTTATAGCTGCACCCTACTTTTCTATCGATTGAGAATCGTATACGAGACCAAGATGACACGCTAAATACTGCTAATAGCAAATTGCGATAGTAAAAATCAAAGTATTGTTTTGGCTGGTAAAAAGTCTGTCTGCCTGGTAAGTTTTTGTCTACTGCCAAAAAGTAAATTTTGGACCCTGATTGCTACAATATTTGAAGCAGAAGTAGTACTAAAGTGCAACAATCTGAGCTGCTGCATCTGGTGCACATGTTCTGCTTCATGTGTTTAAATTATATCAAATAAAGCAAAGAAATTGCTAACATGTACATAAAGTAGTATTTTGGTAATTGTAGCTTCATCATGTTACACGTTTTTCCATTACGCTTAGCTTTTGAGAAATGGGATATTTGTTAGTGTAAGATCCTGATCAGATGTGGCTTTCAACTGCCACAATAAGTGCCCCGGGAGCAATTAGGCTTTACTGTCATGTGTAGTGGCAGAATTACAATTTCTTTCACATTACAAACATCAGGATTTGATCTAGCAACCTTGAGGTTCTAATCACATTATTTGACTATTGGCTACCTTTCATCTATGCCTGCTTCTCCAGTGTCCTACAGTTTGTAATTTCTCTTGTCTAGAATACACCTAGTATAGTAATGTTTGCTGTTTTCCCTCCAACTCTTTAACACTAGAAGCGCCGAGCCATTGTTACCCCCCGTAAACGCAGTTTGGGCAGAATTTGACCATGAGTCTACAGACAGGGATGGATTTACTCACACATAATGGTCGCTAGATGACGCTTCTTGTATGGATCCAAAGTCAAGGCCGAAACGTTTGGGTGTCTGTGTTTTGATTCAGTGTTGCTCCGTTTTTGAGGTAAGGGTGTAACGTTTGCAGTAACTACAATGTGTACAGACGCCAGTCTGGCTTGGTTTAATATGATATAATATCCTGCTCAATATTGGAGTTTGAAAATATTTGTGGAATAATACAAATCGCAAGGAAGAAAATGTGTCTTTGTTTCTCTGCTTGAGCTAGTAAAGAATGCACCCATCCCCTACCTAAAGACTGCATTGCGAATCAATAGATTTGGTCTCGAGTCAAATCGCTAACATGTCTGGCAGAGCTCACAAGTTTGGTTCCCTGAACATCGAACACTGACTTTACATCTGCTTTTCGCAAACTCATAACAATATTGTCCGCTAACCGCTGACCAGCCGGCCTACTTTCATCTTTCCATGAATAGGGTTGTGCGTTCAACATGTATTTTGTTGGCGGCTATTCAGAATTTAATGCCAAATGTGTCCGGTTTATTGGCCATGTATTGTGTAAAGCGACACCGTGCCTTGTTCATCTACTACAGTTATGTTCTCACTGCACTGTTTTTCACAAAATTATCGAATACCTCCGATATCATGGAAAATGTATCATTCACAAGACAGGCAGTCCTTGTGGTCCTCTCATCAAAGCGGAGATATCTCCAAATTATTTTCATTTCGGTCATTTTAGTTTTCCTGCATAATTTGGCTCAGTTCCTGCGTCTGTGTATTTTCGAACGTTTGTCCAGATGTCTGTTTCAATCAAACACTTGAGACTACTCAGTGGACTTTTAATATTTTCATATGTAATATTATTAGGGTTATTCCATCAGCAGTAATCCTATTGTAATTGTAGGTTTTATTATTAGGGTCACTCCATGTATATTTTCAATTAGAAATATACCAAACATTTCGAAATGGTCAAATTATTAACTTTGCTGGTGGCGCAGTGGTTGGAGTGTACCGATTGTAAACTCAGGGTTCATCTGTTTCTGTCTGCTGCAGCTTAAAATGTGCTTTTACGCTTCCGCATTTTGCGTATCCGTGCGGTACACCTGTCTGTCAATTTTTGAATTGTCCCCAATTTTTTGGAGTAACCCAAATTGCTGCTTGCAGCTATATGTATTATTATTATTACTTAATTGTACACTTTTTATTTTACTTAAGTCAAATAATATAAACTGTTGCTTTCTACATACATAGAACTACTAGACTACTTCAACATGTATGGAACTGAATCACAACACACATAAGACGTTCCGGACCTTTGCTTGAAGTAATTTGGTCTTGCTGGACCTTATTACATTTTAATGGAATACCCCTGATCTATATATTTATTTAACATTGAACAGGAATTAAATTGCCTTTAAATCAGCTTTTCTCTGTATGATTTTGAAAAAAAAAAATACTGGGTGATGAAACACACATATTTAGGAAAAGTAAAAAAGCAGGGTCCTGGAATTTGATCTAGAGTGAAGATAAGTTTATTTTTCCCTCATCACTGGGTAACATTTGCCCGCTCTGGCGCTTCTAGTGTTAACTATTGTAGTACTAGCTTCCCTTATTTACCTCTTCTCTTTCTGTTCCCTACACTTTCTCCTATTTTCCGTTCCTTCTGACATCTCCCTGGCTTTGTTGTTGTCGCTCAGCGAAGCTTGCCGAGGAGGGGTGCGGAGTGCTAATTTTCACACCTTTTCTGCGCCCGCTATACTCTCCTTCCTCCCTGGTGCCTGCTCATTACTCCCCACGATGCAAATAGGACCCAACAATACCATCACCTGCAAAACCTCAGTACTGCTCAAAAAAATTAAGGGTGCACCTAATCATCACAGTATAACAACAAGTCAGTTAAAGGGATATCAGGATGTCCAGTTAGGAAGCATAAGCGATTGTAAATCAGCTGTTTTTGTTCAAATGAAAGTGACAAGGTGCACTGGGAAGGCAACAGCAAGACAACCGCCAGAGAATGGTTTTGCAGCTGGTGGCCACAGACAACTTTTCCTGATTGATTCTTCTTAGGTTTTCCGTTTTGCTAGTGCCATTGTTACTACTGAGCATGAGGCTGTATCTGCAGCCCTTTCAGATTCCACATGTAGTCCAGCTCCTCCAGGGTGGCACATTCATACATGCTGTCACTAGAAGTTTTGCTGTGTCTCCTAGTATAGTCTCAAGAGCATGGAAGAGAACATTTTATACGAGGAGAGCTGGACAGGGTCGTAGAAGGACCTCAACCCAGCAACAGGACCGGTATCTGCACAGGAGGACACTGACAGAGCCCTACTAGTGTGCATGTTCTGATCGTACTGTGAGTGGCATGACTGACGACATGCGTGACGTCTTCTAGTGGGGCCTGTGCATGCAGCCCAGCACCATGCAGCTCGATTGGCATTTGCCAGAGAACGTGTCTCATTAGGGGCATGCCCTGACGTTGTCGGGAATACAATAAAGTGTGTGTGTGTGTGTGTGTGTAAATCCACAAATATTTCAAGAACCAGTGTAAACTTATCAGCGTGTTTTTGGATAAGGAACAGGCCCGTCCACATGTGCTGGTATCACTTACAAAATCAAGTCGCCTACAGGAATTCTTAACCACTTCTCCCAAAAATGATGGCCATGGCCCATAAATAGCTGCTCTAAGCTTTTGCAGATACTTTTTAGAAATGTTTGTAAAAGTATGTAAGTCTTTGAGATAGTCACAGATGCAATTTATTTTACACTAGCTACAGTAAACGTTCCCCCTGCGTGGGCTCTGTCAAACACACTGTCTATTGTGTCAGTGTTAAGTCTAGCATTCATTGTTTGTACCAACATGCTAGCTACCTATAGTGTAAAAGATATTTTCGGCTGGAAAGATATTTTTATTTAATAGCAGCTTGTTATCTTACCTCACACTGTTTTAAGGTTGTGGGTGAGATCCTATTGTAGTCCACTAACTTGTACTCAGTGAAAGCGCCCCCTCTTCAGAACAGATAATGAATTGCAAAAGAAGTAATATCTGTGAATAAATCACAGATACATGAATAAACTGCTACGGTCTGCTGATTAAATTGGTTGGCTTGTGGTGGCCCATCACTGTTGATGTTGCTTTTAATTCGTCACATCTGTAAAGAAATCTACAAACATTGGCTTTCCTCTCTATCGGGTAATGCTTATAGGTGGAACACATTTATTTTGTATAGCTCAGAGTCTATACAGATTGATACAAGTAAACAAAAAAAGAAAAGATATGCTGAAGAAACCGAGTTAAAAAAGAAAACGCAGCCAAAGGTTTATCTTCTAGTCAAAATCTCATTGTCTGTTAATGTTTCATGTAGGTTTTGACTTGACCCTACAACAATATTGGCCAAGTTGATTTTGTTTTGATAGTGATGTTTGGCCTGTGTGTCACAGTGCCTTGTGGGGAAACAATGTGTTTGCGCACTCGGCCAGTTAACACTAGAAGCGCCAGAGCGGGCAAATCTTACCCAGTGAAGAGGAAAAAAATTATATCTTCGCTCTCGATCAAATTCCAGGACCCAGCTTTTTTTACTTTTCCAAAAAATGTGTGTTTTATCACCCAGTATTTTTAAATTACTTATTACAAAGGACTTCAAGCAAAGGTCCGGAACGTCTTATTTGTGTTATGATTCAGTGCCATACATATTGACGTAATCTAGTAGTTGTATGTATGTGGAAAGCAACGGTTTATTTTATTTGACTCTCAAGTAAAATAAAGTGTACAATTCAATAATATTAACACACATAGCTGCAAGTAGCAATTTGGTTTACTCCACAACATTGGGGACAATTCAAAAATTGACAGACATGTGTACCGCACGTATACGCGAAATGCGGAAGCGTAAAAGCAAATTTTAAGCTGCAGCTGACATTGGTAGTTGAACCATGAACCTTGAGCTCTAACCACTGCCCCACCAGCGAAGTTAATAACTCGACTATTTCGAAATGTTTGGAATTTTAATTTAATTTAACCTAATAATATTACGTATGAAAATATTAAAAGTCCACTGAGTTGTCTAAAGTGTTTGATTGACACAGACATCTGGACAAACGTTCGAAAATACACGGAAGCGAGAGCTGAGCGAAATTATGCTGAAAAGTTCAAATTGACAGATGACGAACTAAAAGCATTCGTGTGTCTTATTTATTTGAGATGTGTTACTGGCAGTGGAAGGATGAAACTCAATGATTAGGCAGGAGGGATCGAACCATGGACCCTGGGTTTATAACCAGGACACGCTAACCATCGCAACACCGGAGAAGTTGTTGACAAAATCATTTCGGAATCTTGGGTATTTTTCTAATTGAAAATATACATGAATGAGGGTTAGAATTATCTCATGACGAAATAAAGCCTATAGCTCCACAAATTGACAGATGCCGAACTAAAATCATTTGTGGGTCTTATTTATTTGAGGGGTGTTACTAGTGGTAAAAGCATGAAACTCTATGTTAATTGGTCTGACGAAATGAAAAAAAAAAAATCTGAGATATCATGCTCTATCTGCGCTTTGATGACAAAACCACAAGCACTGCCCGCATTGTGACTGATACATTTACGATGAAATCGTAGGTATTCGATAGGTTTGTGAAAAACAGTGCAGTGAGAACATAACTGTATTAGATGGACAACTGTTCCCTCGCGGTGTCGCTTTACACAATACATGTCCAATAAACCGGGCACATTTGGCGTTACATTCTGGGTAGCCGCCAACAAAATACATGTTGAACGCACAACTCTATTTATGGTATGATGAAAGTAGGTCGGCTGGTCAGCGGTTAGCGGACAATATTGTAATGCGTTTGCGAAAAGTGAGCATTCAATGTTCAGGGAACAAAACTTGAGCTTTGCCAGACATGATTTGACTTGAGACCAAATCAATTGATTTGCGATGCGATCTTTAGGTGGGGGATGTGTGAATTCTTTACTATATGAAACAAAGAAAGCCTGAGCACAATGCAATTCCCTAAGACTAACCAATTAGAGTATCCACAAATTACACACCCATTCGATTGCTCATTTTCATATCAGGTGATTTTACACTAATATTTCAAACATTGTAATTTTAATTGCTCCTCCTTGTCCCACCTATTGTGTAGTAGGGAGATGATTGTAAATGAAGCGATTGTAAGCTATTATGTAAAATGCATTATATAGATTTTATAATGCGTTATTCTCTCCGCCACTTTTTAGTGTACAATATAAAAATAACACATATAGCTGCAAGCCGCAATTTGGGTTACTCCAAAAATTGGAGACAATTAGAAAAGCAAATTTGAAGTTCTAGCAGACAAGAGGAATCGAACCTTGAAGCCTGGGTTTACAGTTAGTACACCCTAACCACAGAGCCACGGCAAAGTTACAAAAATAGCCATTTCGGAATGTTTGGTATTTACCTAACTGAAAATATACATGAAAGAGCTTTAGAATTATGTTCTTACTTTGTTCTTGTCACTTGTTTTATTTAGTAATATTTGGGTTTTGTGAGCAGGTTGATTTTATTGTGAAATTTAGAACGTAACACAGACATTGGCTATAGACCGACAGTAAGGTGAAGGCACAAGACAAGCTCCTTGACATCACCAGTTGAGTTGCTAAAGTCATTTTGGCTTTATATTTTCTTTGTTGTATTATTCCACCAATACCAACTACAATATTGAGCGCAATATTATATCGTATATAACCAAGCCAGACCGGCGTCTTTACATATTGTAGTTACTGCAATCGTTACACCCTAACCTCGAATACGGAGCAACACTGAATCAAGACACTTTGACACAAGATAACAGACACCCAAAAGTTTCGGCCTTGACTTTGGGTCTGTACAATAAGCGCCATCTAGCGCCCATTACGTGTCAGTAAATACGTCCCTGTCTGTAGACTCATGGGCAAGTTTTGCCCAAACGGCGCTTTAGGGGGGTAACAATGGCTCGGCGCTTCTAGTTTTAAAGCCACAGTGTTAGGTCAATGTCTATTTCCGGATTGTTGTTCTGGCTCAGTATTAAGCAACTGTTCATACTGGTGAGATGCAGTACATGTTACGTTAGTTTAATGGGATGGATGGTTTTAAGCTACGTAAGAAAGCCTGGTACACAGGTACACTTCAACTGTGAGAGACGGAATCTAAAACTATTTTATGATTTTTAAGTAATTAATTTGCATTTTATTGCATGACATAAGTATTTGATCACCTACCAACCAGTAAGAATTCCGGCTTTCACAGACCTGTTAGTTCAATATCATTTTATTCTTACCAAATCACAGACGGCGCCTTTTGAGAAAATCTGTGTTTGTTTACAGTAGACTTCTGTTATACAGTTAGCAGTCTGAATTTAAATTGAATGTTTGCTAATGAGTAGAGAAGTATCAGGGACATGTTTTTGGATATGTGCATAAAAAATAGGAACAACTGTCTGTTTGGGAAATTGTATTATTCTACAATTTCCATATTGTAGAATAATAGTAAAGGCACTCTCAAACTGCTATATGTAATGCTTTTTCAACAGTCTAAATGGCGACTTTTCCATCACTCTGTGGTCCATCTTAATTGAGTTAAGGTTGGTTGATTGTTAAGGACAGGTCATCTGATGCAGCACTCCAACAAACCTTCTTTTCAGCCTGGAGGAGCATCCTAAAAGGTGTGGCATTCAGAAACAAAAGTAACATTTTGATATTATACATAAACAATTGACTACTGGTCTAAAGTTTTAGGACACCCCCATTTTTCCAATTTTTATTTAAATGGAATAAATGTCCGGTCAATAACCTGAAATGGTATAAAAGGTTAGCGCTTAATTGACAATGTCAAGTTTATTCGTATAGCACATTTAAAACAACCATGGTTGACCTAAGTGCTGAACAGGATAAAAATATGAATACCTAAAATGCAAATACCTAGATTAAACAAATACAAAGTTTTGTAACAAATATAAAAGATTAAAAAACAATGTAAAAATGTAAATCATGTTATTTAAAAGCGGATCTTTGGTCAGTTTCGATTTTCCCCCACTAATGCATTACGGTCAGGATTGGCCTAAGGGGAATTGATTGATGGCATTTCCGGGTTGATCCAGTGTTATAAGCTGATGCCTCCGGTGCACAAAGTCTTCCAGCATGTTTTTGCAATCCAGCCCACTGCTCATTCCTGGTTAACAGTGCATTTTTTGCCTGAAAATGTCCAGATTGTGCATCTAAATTTATTTTTTTCCAATATAGAATGAATCTGAAGGAACAGCGCATATAATCTGACGTCCAGTAGCTGTTCATTTTCAAACTGACAAACCACCACTTCCTGTTGTTGTAGGCGTATCATCTTTTTGTCTCTATTGCAATGCTGGGTCCGGTTCATTATGGCACACAATCAAAATTGTTCAGAAATGATTTGAACTGAAAAACAATGGTTTGATTTATCTTTGGACAAGTCCAGAAACTCCCTCGCTGTTTTTCTAAATTATTTGCTTTGGTGATGAATGTATGGGCACAACCCAGATTTTAGGGGAAACAAGAAAGTAACAACATGAATAGTGGAGGTAACATTCAATATACTTTTGAACCTCTGTATATATTATCGCACTTCGTTTACCATATGAGTGAAATTACTGCTCAGGAACTCTCATTTAATATATTTTGGAAACTCATTGAGGATTGGAATGAAAGAAAAATGAATCTAGCAAATGCTGCTGTCAAAAAGATTGTACTTTAAAGTAACATAGTAACTTCTACTTTTGTTATGAAAGTACAATTCAGAGGACTCAACATGACTATTGATGCAGCTCAATTTGTTCAAAGTTGGCTCTTATAGTAAACCATATTGTCTTGGTTGTGTTTCAACACAATTCCACCTCAGTGGGGTGTGCAATGTATTCAGCAAACGGTAGGCTTACCTTTAAATAACGCCCCAAAGTTGTCATGTCTGACTGGCCTCTCTGGCGTCTTATCTTCATGTTACTGCTTTAATTTACGACCAGCACACCTTCAGTGTCTTGTTTTGTTAGAGAAGATAGGGTTTTTTAACCCAACAAATCTGAACTTGTGGGGTGTTTGCTATACTCGCTCACCAGTTTGGGGCAGTCAGTAGCTTAGTGGTCACAGCGTTTTAGCCGGTAACCGAAGAGGTTACTTGTTTAAAACCCTGTGCCAAAAAGGTGAGAAATATTTTCCCATGAAATATTAAGCTATATTGGTCCTGTAAATGAAACAAATATTTGCCCTTGAAACATGAAGCATTATTGCCCCTTTTTGTCTGGATCAAAATGACAACAACGCAGTGTGAAATGTTTCTTTTCCCTCTAGCTGCTCAACTGTTGTGTCCCAATTGAACTTGTTAATAGGTGTACATTTGTTTTTGTTCTCTAGCACTTCATTCTTCATGCAGGAGAATGGAAGGCCGCAGCTGCTCTTCCAGCCGCCATCTCTGGAGTTTGGGACTCAGTAAGTTCCTCTGCTTGTCTTTCATCTCAATTCAGTTGGATTAATGGGCATTTTCAGTATGGGAAACATATATGCTGATGCATATGGAAAATAAAAAGGAATATGTGATGAAACTGAACATAAACATAGGTAAAACTCTTGGGAAACACAAAATAGAGAAAGATTAAGGCATTTCAAATGACTTATAAAAATGCACATCTTCCCTTTCTGTGTCTTTCTCTGTGTCTCTTCCTTTTTTTCCCTCACTCTTTCTTACTTACTCACTCGCACGCACACACAACACACACAGGGATTCGTAAACATCACAAAGACAACGACAAATCTATTGTTTAAATTTACTATAACCAACCACATCAGTGTATATACACATGTAGGTGGAAGTGACATTTAATTATGAACAGTTTGAAGAGCAATGCCTATAAAGTTTCCAATAGACCTGTTAGCCAAACTCAGCACAAAAATCTGTGACCTATACTCAACCTTGTCTGGATACCATCATGAAAAGCCTCAGAGTAGAAGCTGATCTATAGAAAGTGATTCTAAAAAGGCCAAGTTAAGTAGCTCTATATAAAGCAGAGGGGCCTTTTAAACAAAGAGGAAGCCAGTGGAACATACAGCGACAACCAAATATGGCTGTGAGCATAATAGTCTTCACTTGAGAGCGAGGCAGAGTGAGGGAGAGAGGATTAGTTCCAAGCAGAAAGGTTAAGATCCCTGCTCTTTGCCTCCCAGCTCCCAAAACAATCACCAGAATAGTTGGATGCTTTGTTGTGCTTGGACGGTCCTCCAGTTCCACTATTAGAAGCAAAACATTTTCTCCCATGGCATTTTGTTCATGTTTTTTTCAGAGAGATGGTATTTTTTTATTTCATGGCTGTTTTCTGATTGTGTGCAACTGAAACTGTCAACCCAAAAGTCAATGATTTATGTTCCAGTATGGAAGCCCATATGGGACTATTTTTAAATGATGCAATTTCACAAATGCATTATTATATTACATTTATGTGTGTGCTATTTGAGACAATATTCAAGGTAATATGCTATAATCCCATGTGCATTTGTATTTCAACATAGTCATATGGGCAATATTTATATTCAGATGGAATAATGGTTAGACATTGGGGTTTTTTCAAAGACGTACCACGCTTTACGGTGGACTGCATTCAAATGTTAATGCAAATTTGAAAATGCAATATAAGCAATGCAGCCTGATTTTCAATTTGGGGATGCATTGTTTAAGACTCAATTAAAATTAAAAGGCACTTTCTAACTATCTGAAAATGGAAATGAAAACAGGTTTTTGCACCTGCCTGCTGCCATTCCAGAGCAAGCTGTGCACTGGTGGTGCCCCGCTCCTGCAGCTGAATCAAGATTCAAAGACGGTCCTGGCGCTTGCTGGACTTTCTTGAGGGCCCTGAAGCCTTCTTCACAACAATTGAACCTCTTGTTTTGAAGTTCTTGATGATTCGATGAATGGTAGATTTAGGTGCAATTTTCCTTAGAGCCGACTTATCCTTGCCAGTGAAGCCCTTTTTGTGCAAAACAATGATGACTGCACGTGTTTCCATGCAGATACCCTTGCTTAACAGAGGAAGAACAATGATTTCAAGCCCCACAGCTTTTAAAGCTTCCAGTCTAACTCAATTAGCATGACAGTGTGATCTCCAGCCTTGTCAACACTCAACTGTGTTAACAAGAGGATCACTGAAATTATGTCAGCTGGTCCTTTTGTGGCAGGGTTGATATGCAGTGGAAATGTTTTTGGGGGAATTAAGGGCATTTTCATGGCAAAGAGGGTCTTAACAAAAATTGCTATTCATTTGATCACTCTTCATGACATTCTGGAGTATATGCAAATTGCCATCAGAATTGTGTTTCTGTATTTCTGTATTTCTCAAAACTGCCCCCCAACACAAAATCACAGTAGAACACCAATTTATTTAAACTTCAGGGATATCAATCTGTCCAGTTACAATGTTTTGTGCATTATCTCTACATAGACCTAGGAATCATACCTGCTGTTGCTAGAGCAAAACTGTTGCTCAGTAATATCTAGGCTACTGCTATTACATACTCTCTCAGCCTACAGTTGCCACACAACAAGAAAATGTGCACATTCATCAGTGTTTTGATAATTGAATTCACCCTGAAGGCATATTCTTTTTAAGACTGATATCTGGAGGTGAGGTAGGCATGGTATTCTAGCTTTCAGTTAATCCCACAAATGTGCAGCACAAGGTCAAATGTCATTATTATTATTTTTTACAAAATTCTTTCATCACATTGCAACTCCCCTGTTTAAAAAAACAAAACAAACATTTGAGTATTCAAAACCTCATTTGCTTTAAAGTTATTGTTTTATATTCACTCAGATTACTGATGGGTTATAGCATTTACAAGTTAATGATAACTAAGCTAAAGTACCTTCCTAATTTCAAGTAATGTTACCTCATTATTCAAAGATAATGGGTAGACAAAATACTACTTTAAATTTTGTTTTGTATAAAGCTGCTAGTTAAAAGGACTGTCATCTATCTGAAATAAAAATCCCATGGTGTCATTCTGCCACTGAGATAGACACGTAACTAATTGCTCCTCTTTGTCTGTAACATTCTCCCCGGTTATTGGTTTAAATGACAATTGGCTCTTAATCAATTTGCCTTGTAGTAAATCCCCAAAAAGGGAATGGTTTTGCAGATGGTGGCCTCAGACAATTGCTCTCTCCTTATCCTTCTTGACTGGTTCCTCTAGTTTTGCATTTTGCTAGTGTCCATGTTTCTACTGGTAGCATGAGGCAGTACCTGTAGCCCATACATGTTGCACAGGTAGTCCAGCTCCTCCAGGATGGCACATCCACACGTGCTATCGCATGAAGGTTTGCAGTGTCACCCAGTACAGTCTCAAGAGCATGGAGGATACCAGGAGACGTTCCGTTACACGAGGGGACTGGTCAGGGCTTTAGAAGGGCAGCCACCCAATTGTTTACTTACATTTTGGTGTGAGTTTGAATTCAGCCCTCAATCGGTTGGTAATTTGTTTCCATTGACTGTTTTTACGTCATTTTGTTCTCAATGAATTACACAATGTACTGTAAAGATTTTTATCGGTAAAATATTTCCTTCATCAAGAACCGATGTGTGATTTGAAGTGTCTCCTAAATTTGTGAAGCAGTGTAGATGCCAGTGTATGATGTATTCTTGTTGCAAAGGCTCTGAATTACCGCCTTTATTCCTCTCTCTGTGTAGGACACTAGGGCTGCCAAGAGCTGAAACCATACACATTCACAACCCTAGTCAGGATCTCCCAGTGACACTGCTGTCAATGTTTACATCCAGCAGACATTTTCACATGCCTTCATTCCACAGAAGGGTGAGTGTGTGTCTGCCCTTTAACTTGAACACTCCCTTTTGGAAGTCAAGACCCAGCAACATTGTTGTCACACATGACTACACTGAATGCCGCATGATTAGGTGTCAGCAATTTCAACCCAGCAATCATTTACGCATGGCATCTCTCTCACGTCCCGGGTAATTAGATTTTTAGGGTAGTTGTTGTTTTCAATTTCAATGGGTTTTGACCATGGCTTACATTTCTCAATGTTATGTTTGCTGTTGGTCAAATGGGGAAATTTCTTCCCCTAAAACCTTTCTGTTATGGAGATTTTATCAGACAGTGCCATTGTGGATATTCTATACCCTTGACACTAGCTATCTATTGGGACTACACATGCAATACTTAATTGAATTGTAACTAATTTCCTTGTATAGACCTCTAGATTTCTGACCACTTGTCCTCTGCTTTTCAGGTGATCCCACCCCGGGGGAAGGCCTCATTTAAACTGGTTTTTCTCCCAACAGAGGAGGGCAACATAGGAAACTCTTTATTTATAAACACATCTGCCTATGGGGTGGTCCCTTACCAGGTCAGTAGTCATAAGAACAAATGCAAAAAGGTGCCCTGCTCTTGGCACACTATTTTACACCAGGGTTAATTAAAAGTAGTGCACTTAAAGTGAAGCTTTTCAGCACATGTTTCTCCGACAACCAGGGGCAGTGTTCACTTGGGACTAAAAACCAAATGTCATGTGCCCAGGAGGGAGGGATGTTAAAGTTAGTTTTGTAAGCACAGGAATAGTGATGTTTATGTGAATCATGTGACTTTTAAAGGCTCTTCAAAGTGTATGTCAACAAAGTGACTTCAGAAATGTTTATGCAGATTTTTTTATTACATTCTTTACCTATGGAATCCAGCGTTTTTGTTCGCAGAAGTCACACAACTCTTAAGATTCCTTTATAACTGGGTGGGGTGAGAATGTATGGGTTGAAGTTGGTTTGTCACATTTAGGGCTTGAATACATGATGAACTATCTAAAGAATGCAATCCTTTTTTCTTCAGGCATTTATGCTGGACATTAAATGCACGGATACGACTCCCTAGCCACCATAAGGCAATTTTTGTTTCGTTTATGCTTGAAAATAAACCTTTGTTCACTAAAATGATGACATTTCTTATCTTGACATTCATTTAAATTATTTCTTGTCTGCCTTGTGTTATTTGGCATTTATGGCCTTTACTTTGGTTATGCTGTAGAACAGGAAGTAAGTCTTGCTGGTGAAAGTGAAGAATGTGCAGCTTTTTTGCGTGACATGGATGAGTCACGTTCCGCGTTGGTGCTAGTGCAGACGTTTGCTTTATGCTGTTTCTTTGTGGTTGTCGTAGGATCAAAGATGTTGAGCTTCTACATACCTCAGTTGTTGCGGAAATGTATCAACATTTCTGACACAGTCTTCCCCACAGGTCTTTGGTGAGGGTGTGCAACGGGGACCTTCAAATGGGGTCTATCAGAAGGACAACGTTCTCTTATTTCCTCACATACATAGCATCAAGCTGAGCCAAACCCAGGTTGGTCTGTTCAACAATGCATGGCAACGGGATGGACTTGTTGACTGCAATATCTTTTATATCTATACACATTCGCACACACACAAACATATGTAATCTCACACGTGACACAAGTTTTTACGTGGCCTTGCCGTTGTCTGACATCTGATAGCCAGTAGCCGTAGTTGACTTCCCTTCTCTGTCAGGCTTGATACAGAGATAACCTAAAATACAAAAAACACACCAGAGGCAAAGACACAAACTTTAACGAGCGGCATTTATATTTAAACACACACACGCACATCTTGAAACAAAGGCATAAATGCATGAGATACACGTACAGTATACATTCATGCAAGCCGTATAGAAATATTCATGCCCACAAGAGACGTGCCCTCCCATGCACGCTTGCACGTTGGGTTGCTATTGCACACGAACACACCCGCCCACCTTCAAAAACAAACAAAGGAAAGGGTGATAGCAAGCCTTAAACTTCTTCATAGGAGCGGTACCATCTGCAACAAGAAGCTGGTGGCAGTAACTAGCCAGGCTGTGATCACGTAATCGCTTAGACCGTGTTTCCCAGAATGCAGTCGCTGACCTTATTTCACCACCAAAGATATTTATTATTTTCTATTGTTCCCCAACAGTGTTTCTGGTCAGAAAAACTAAATTTTCTTTGCGGAATGGTTGTTGCTTTTTTCATGAACATTTATTTAAATGATTTTAAACACAGTTGTTGTACATTTGTTATTTATAATGCTTTATTGATTTTCTATTTTATTTCCCTTCATATGCTTCTCACATTTTGTTAATTTGGTAACAATAGAACATTAACTAAATGTGAGATGCATGTGAAATAAAAAATTTAGCCCCCCCTTCATGTAATCTCTTATTTTTATATGGAAGTAAGTCTTGCTGGTGAAAATGAAGAATGTGCAGCTTTCTTCGTTGGTGCTAGTGCACACGTTTGCACTTGCACCAAATGTGTATATATACATTTATTATTATAGCCACCCTAACTCTTTCTACAGTTCTTGCAATACGGATACATGACGGGTATCAAAATACGTCTCCATTCTGTTGCTATTGTTTTGTGAAAGGTTTTCTTGCAAGGTTGAACGTGACCACTGAAGTTTGGTTGCCTAGCAACGGATGTAAACAAGCTTTCCAGAATGAGACCGTGCAAATGGCTACCGGATCTGAAGTTTGCAAGTACTGCTAGCTAGCTACAGGACTGTAACACAGGTCACATAATGAAGAAAACATCCTGTGGAATCTAAAATGATTGTTACCCTGAGTTACAGGTGAAGTTGAAGTTGCTAGCAGCATTTTTGAAGACGCATCATTTTAGCAAGCCTCACTAGATTGATTTCTCTATACTGAACGAAGTATTAGAATAACTATCTGAAGAATTAAGAAATCACATAATTGTTGTGCAGAAACTATGTTTATTCATCTCTGTTAGCAAACCACTTAGTGAGTTTGATGCAAATTTGTATCAAAGCTCACCTGTTACATTTCTTCTCATATCATATCTTTTTTCCACATTGTAGGGGACAGTCTGCTGCAAAGAATGACGTGTCGTTTGTGTATTTCTGTAAAGTAAAAGCTTTCCAAATCACGACCACAAAACGCTATTTCAAGAGTCAAAATATAACGTTATAATGAATACAATCCTGCTAAACAATATTTGTACTAAAATGACTTATGATGACTCAATGAGACATTCGGTAGCAAAGTGCTTACATGTAAAGTGAGACGCCATTCCACGGTTCCGCTCTGAACTAGGCAATATGTGGCCAAGTAAGATGTTTTGTTGCAGTCAATGCTATTTGCTAGTTGTATTTAATGAATTTCTTGTGGTAAAAAATTTGTATGCACATGATTTAAAGATACCAAATGTATTATTTCCCACTTATTTTCTGCTGTTAGGTAGTTAATCCATGAATCGAATTTAAGTGTTGGCCTGTTCATCCTATGCACAGGTCAGGTTTTTATATTGGGATTGACGTGTTTGATAGCAAGCATACCCATAAAGACTATTTAGATAAGTGTTTCTCAACCTTTTTAACCATTATTCAGGTCCCTTAACACCCAATATTAATGATTATTATTTGTATTGTTGTTATGATTATTGTTGTTGTTAGCATTTTTATCATCAGAAATCATAAAAAAAACGAATTTGTAAATTAACAAGTGAGGGTTTTATTGCCTCACAAAAAAAGAAAAGAAATAATGTTCACAAAAACACATTGAAAGTTGTGCATTAGTTGGAGAATATACAAAGCCATAACTAAGGTATTTAATTGAATACTGAATGCATGTTTTATAGTTCTGTGCCACCTTTTGGATATGTTGCATTTAAATGTAAGACCATTTCCACAACACACCATCTAAGTTAAACATAATTACACTAATTCGACTGAGGTACCCATTGTTGTTAAAGCAGCAAGCCTACTGCTAACAATAGTTACTGGCTTTACTTCGTGGGACAGTCTGTGATACAACCAAACAGAACTGATAAATACAGAGCGTTTGTTGGAGGCTTCACAGCATTTTGGTTATTTTTGCATATCCCCCTCTTCATATGGGATTCCACAAATGTACTTCCTTTTGTGCCACGTTTGAAAAACAACTTGCAAAAAACAGTCGGCTTAGTTTTCTTTCCCTTCAACAGATTTCAACCACAAAGCTAAGTTGCTGTTGTTCAATCACCGTATGAATTACACTAATTGGCGCTTTCCCAAGCTACCTGCAGAAAGGTTATCAGTCAATCTCTAATATCTGGCTAGCTATACTACCTAGCTTGGTATTAGCTATCTATCTACCTAACGAACATCAGTGTTGGGAGAAAAGCAGCCAAGTGTCTTGGTGACATTTTACATAATAAATGCTGAGAGATCAAAGCTTAAAACACAATTTATTTGCTTCACCTCTTTACAGTCAGGGGCGCAACTGCACATTTGCAGAGGGGTATGCAAGATCAAAAGATCAATGTTGGCGCCCCCCCGAGTTGCATATTGAGGGGAACACGTAATCATCACAGTATAACACCAAGTCAATTAAACTTCAGGAATATCAATCTGTTCAGTAACGAAGGATATGTGATTGTGAATCTTTGTCACTGGTTTTGGTGCAATGATAAGGACGAGGTGCCCTGCAGAGACAAAAGCTAGACGACTACCAAAATAAAATGGCTTTGCAGGTGATCGCCATAGAGCATTGCTCTCCTTATCTTTCCTGGCTGATTCTTCTCTAGTTTTGCATTTTACTAGTGTCCTTGTCACTTTTGGTAGCAAGAGGCATACCTGCAGATCATTCAGATTGCACAGCTAGTCCAGCTCCTCCAGGATGACATTGAGTGTCCATGACAAAATGCACACACGTTTGAACAGCCTGTGATTTCAATGGTTTTGAAGAGTTGGGGTCCAGCCCTCAATCGGTTGGTGATTTTGATTCCATTGATTGTTATGTCATTTTGTTCTAAAAAACACGCAAAACGCAATGTACAGTGAAGATTTTGATCTTCAATATATTTAGTTCCTCGAGACATGATGTGTGACTTACTGTTCCCTTAATGTTTCTGAGCAGTGTATTTTCAAAAAATGTATTGCGACCCATTTTCTATGCGTCCTATATGATGAGTGCACTACATCAGTTTTGACACTGTTCCCGATAGTACATTGATTGCTTTTTTGTCACCAGACAGTCTGTGGCTGGGCAGTGGTTCAGGAGCCCAGTTTGTGGTTTATTTATATCACCTTTGACGACTGCTGAGCTGCTGAACACAAACTGGTTTATGTAGAGCATGCTTTAGCAGCCATATTCCCTCTCTTTCCCTCTACACCTCTTCCTTTCCCTCAACACCTTTTCATTGGATGAGGTCCTTCTTCGTTGATTTCACCAGCTCTTTCTATTAAGTCAAGCCTTCTGCACTAACCCCCACCACCTTGTAGAAATTCTGTTTTACCTAAGCCCCAATGTCTCAACTAGGGATCAATCGCTGGTTTTTATAAATCCCTTTTTACGTTATTGGGTGTCTGAGGAATTTACCAAAACTGAGTCTAGGCCACCAAAGGCTATTGCGTTCAATCAGAGTGCCAGAGTGCTGTTCACACATGTTGCCTTTTATGTTTATACAATTTGTTCATTTTTTATTCACCTGTTTGTTGATTTGCAACTATGCATATAAAATATACTTCTGAAGGTATTAATCTCATCAATGGACAACCTATCTGTGATGAATACTTGCGGAACTCCTGTTGTCTGGCTGCCCTTTGAGATGTTTTTGTGTTTTACCATCACAGGAAGATGCCTGCAATATTACCACAGTGGGGCTACTGCTAGACTGCAGTCTACCCAAGAGCATGTTTAGCCTGCCACAGGTAATGGGCTTCTTGAATCATTTCTTCAACTGATATTATATGCATTATTGTCCATGACAGGAAAGAAGGCAAGCTGTAGGAGGGCATGTGCTGCTTTACCAGCTTTTACCTCATCACCACAAGAATGGTGGACATTATGTTGAATGCAGATTGCTTGCTTGTGATGAAATTGTTGGAAAGGTTGACTGCAGTTTGCTTCCTGAAGGAGCCCACGAAGAAAGAGACTACTCACTAGGCATGTAATTGCCTTCTCACGAGACTGTTTAATTAGCCGGGAGCTTCCCTAAACGCAGGTGGTGCAATCACCACCATGACGCAAGGCCCCCCTCCACCATATCACCCACCCGCCTCATCATAATTGCAACAACTGAAATCAACTATTGTTTTGTCTGGATGAAATGTCTTATAGCCACCAGACCTGGATTCAAATAACATTCCAAATCTTTTCAAATAGGTTGTACTTAAACGAGTTTGCATGCCTTAATCAAAAAACAATAGAAAAGCCTCTAGTGCCTACTGTGCCCACCTCACACTCCCATGTTGGATGAAAGCAAATGCCTCATATTACATTTAGAGGTTGTTTCAATCCCGGTCTGAAGGACACATTTGTTTTAGTTCCTGCTGCTTTTCTCTTTGTACTGTATCTTCACTTGCTAAAACAAATGTTACTTTGACTGATAGCCCTGGCTGAGACCCCACTCTCTGCAAGTGTCACAGGGAGATTTGGGACAAAGTAAGCAATGTGCATTTCCAATGAACACGCCTCTTTAATGAGACAAAAATGAAACCATCTGATTTCTCCCTTTCTCCTCCCTCTGCCCTGCCGTGGCCAAAGCCTACACCTTTCCCATTGTCTCCCCAGGGGTCATGTCTCCAAAGAGAGGCCAACGAGAAGGCACCAGCCCAGGAGCCGCAGCGTCTCAGCCTCCAGATAAGGTTGTCGGAGCGTGCCGAAAACCCAGCCGACCTCGACAAGCTCAAACCCTATGTCACAGAGCACATCCTGGTCCTGCTGGTCGCCCCGGCGGCAGGCCGCAGCATCACCACAGGTGGATGTTGGAATAAGTGGGACAGATTGTTTTAGTTTTTTCCCCCAGAAGTAGGTGGGCAAGTCGCCCAAACAAACGAATGTCTGTTTTGTGTTATTTTTAAGTAATTGTTTTACACAAAGAATGTTATCTCGTCTACGTACTACCCCTATCGAGCATTGTTGGAACCAATACTCCCCGATGATTTGGACTACTTCCCCTTTACTCTATTTCTTGTTATCTAGTTGCAATCTACTACCCTGTCCAAACTCTGTTTGCTTGCTTGTTGTTGCAAAAGCCACCGAAGGGGAGTGGCCTGAGCAATACGCAACCAGAAAATCCCTGCTAACAAAGACTTCCCTCTCCCCAGGCGATGCTGGCCTGTTTGTATTGCCCATGCCACTCATTAAATAACTGCACCGTCAAGAGTCAAACCTAGACAGTAGTGTGAATTTGGCTCCCTAAAGTACCTTAATCCATTGTACTTAATCCCAGATCTGAAGTAGCTCACTATTTTTGGAGTAGGAGCATTGAGCCACACTGCTCTTGTCTACAGTTGAGTACCAGACTTAGACAATTAGGTGGTAATGTGTAGTTGTCTTGTCAACTTTTACATCTGAGCTTTCAGTTTACTACGTGTGGAAAAAGAAAGCATGCTCTATTTGTCATAATATATATATTTTTTTTACATAACACATAATACATTTGTGAATACAGTGTAAGCTTAACCATACAATGTATAATGGCAGCAAAAAGTGCACATTTTATCCACAGTTTTGTTAAGCAAAGCAACCCAAGGTTGGGAGAAATATCCAGAGCCAAGAAAACCAGCCAACAAAGGGATTTCCCCCACTAAATATGCTGCAATGCTGCGGTAGAGCCATGCTGCAGGTTTTATTAACATAGCGTGTTGTAAACCTAAGAGCCTGCTTTTACTTTAAGGCCACTGTTTAAATAAAACCAAAGTGTTGCCTGCTTTGTTTTCTATTTTTAAAACCGGAACTGTCTAGCTAGATACTAGTGAGCAACATGACCCGTCTTGTTTTAACATAGATTTCAGTTATTTTTAAGCAGCTGCAGTTTCAGAATACTTCAGTCTGGTGTACAATGTGTGATTAGCATGACTGGCATATATGGAGAACTCCACATTCATGGCGTGGGTATTTTAACACGCTCTACATTATTATCCAACATGGGAATGATTTATGGGAAAGGTGCCGCACTGTTTGGAGGAATCTCTGAGAGCTGCTATATAAAATCCTTGCCGAATTGTGGCTGTGCCTATTTTACAAAGAGGGGATTTGTTTTTTTATGTAGCAGGGCAGTAATGCAATATTAACAAACCCCCTTACAGTCAAGAGTATGGGGCTAAATGTAAATGTTGTTTTTACAAGAAAAAGCAATCCACCTCACAATAGCAATCGAAAAAAAACTGTTTAGAGATGATCGAAGGGCACAACATGTCACCCAATATAAGACTATGAACATTACACAGTTGCTGTTTTTTGCATTTTTACTGTAAATCCACTTTAAACAGCCTTTGTTGACAATGAGACATTCATTTGGTCCTCAAGTCTAGTTTGGCTCTCCATCAACGCTAAAAAGCCACTTCAGTTTAAAGTAGACCCTAATCAGTTTCCCAATTAGTCATTTTTAATCCTGTTGTGAGTGCAAGTATCTTTTTCAGTGTTTATGCTATGCCATTAATTTGTGTTTTTTTAATCTTACAGTGGAGCCCAAAATAGGAATTTATATGTTGAACTCTGGCGGAAAGAAACTTCATGTGAAGGTAGATTTCTTCACAAGCAAATACACATTGCAGTCTTTAGTATTACTTAATATTATTTGTTTTTCTTGTCCTCAAACTGCAAATCAACTTTTACAAGGGCAAATAAACCATAATTCTCTCAGCCATTTAAGTTATTGTTCTTGTCTTCGGCTTGCTTGGAACAATCTAAATGTCCCTTTGTTAATATTTAGTCTATGTGAGATTTAGTCTATGTGAGATTTATTGCTTGGGGCTGGATGTTTTTTATAGGAATTGCAGCTGTTATCCAAGGTTGACAGCCCTCTGGAGTTTGACCCGGTCCCGCTAAGAGCATCGTCTACAAACTTTACACAAGTGGCTACACTAGCCTGCAGAGGTACGTTTTAATAGCGTTATTAAGTGATCTGTTTAATAAGGGATCTGTATGATGATATAATACAACCATACTATAATATCTCTCTGTGTAGTTTTCAATGAGCAGTTATTGCTGACATGTCTTGGGTTGAAATTCTCAGTCAGCTGGGAAGGAGTTGCTTATGTATTTCCCATAGCTATATATGCAGATGTAACTTTAATTTTTTGTATTGAAACACTAGCCAGTTGCACAGTCTTTGTAAATGAAGCTTCTGCAATTCGTGACTAACGGATTGAGGTCAACTGAGCCTGTTAAGCATGTTTATATATGCTTCAGAGTGTCATAGGATTTTAATTGCATAATGCAGTACACCTTCATGAAGGCATAGGAATTTATGTTCTTTCACTCATTCAGGTTTTTCTTTTCACCCATCTGGATATGACGTTATTTAACAAAATAGGTCATCTATTGCAAATTTGCCTGTGTTCAAGACCCTGTTGTTACCATTGTGGTTTAATTTACATTTCTGTGTTTTTCGTAAAGGATCTTTCTTTGGTCAGGATAGAAGATGCTTCAGTCATATAAGCCTACAAGTCTTAGGAAATCACACACTGAGCATCTTCCCTGGCTGCCACAAGACACATGGGTAAGACTTAAAGGTTGAGCTTTAAAGAGACCCAGTACCTTTTTTGTGTTGTCAAACGATTTAAATAATTTTTGCGATTTATCGCATAAACATTGCGAATACTCGCAATTTTAGAATGTGTTAAAATGTTGTCCTAATTTAAAAATTTTCTGTTTAAAAAGCAGTTTACTCTGTTTAAGACATTGTTTTATTTTAAACGAGGTACAGTGCTTGAGTTCTAGTTAAATAAGTGCAGGAGCTGTCTATTTCCAAGATGGTGCATTTGTACATGGTTGTGTCATGGCCCAAAGCTGTCTCCCAGCAAATTGCCATAAATCTTCAAGAATCTATTGGTCTCATGTCTATCTAAATATAGTTGCTGGTATATGATCCAATAGTTCTACCATTATGCTCCTGATCAAGGCACCAAGTATAATAACAATTATTTTAGGATTTTGTTTAAAACACCCATCAGCCCCTCTTTCTGGAAAGCTTGCAGGCCTGTTATCCAACACGGAATCACAATTATGCTTTTTTTGGTAATGTACTTTCATGCCAGTTTGAGAAAAGGGTCAGAGGAGAAGCATGGCTGTTCTTGGAGATTCTCCAATTTCCAACATGGACCAGACTGTTTTAACTTATGAGTACTTATGTGCTGTTACACCTCATTCATACGTAAACTGCATGACGTTTTTGTAAGTGTAAACTTTCCATTTAATACAGGCAAATGGGGAGTAAACATGATTCACGACAAGAATGCGTCGACTGCCTCACATTATTATATTGAAAAAACTGATTTTAATAGCCATCATTTTTTTGTCTTCATTACGTGGATAACCGACACACTTATAGGAAATGCCGGTTTTGAAGTTAAGGCTGATCTCACAAAAGGAGGTTTTCTAGAAAAATAATACAATTAAAAGAAATATATTATCAATGCATTAATGTGCATGCCAATATACTATGTGGAAGCACCTTTTTTGTTCTGTATATACAGTGGATATAAAAAGTCTACACACCCCTGTTAAAATGCCAGGTTTTTGAGATTTGACAAAGATAAATCATGCCAGAACTTTTTACACATTTAATGTGACCTATACTGTCAACAATTCAATTGAAAAACAAACTGAAATCTTCGATGGGGAAAAATACAAAATAAAAGATATACAATATTTTGGTTGCATAAGTGTGCCCACCCCCTCATAACTGGGGATGTGGCTGTGTTTAAAATTAACCAATCACATTCAAACTCATGTTAAATAGAAGTCATTACACACCTACCATCATTTAAAGTGACTCCGATTAATCACAAATAAAGGTCAGCTGGATCTGGTTCTAGAAGGATGTTCCTGACATTTTCTTAGTTGCATCTCAGAGCAAAAGCCATGGTCTTATAAAGCATCAAAGGGAAGCATCAAAGCCATGGTCTTCCAAAGCATCCGAGGGATCTCATTGTTGAAAGATTTCAGTCAGGAGAACGGTACAAAATAATTTCCTGGGCATAAGATATACCATGGAACACGGTGAAGACCGTCATCATCACGTGGAGAACACCAGAGACATGACCAAGTACTGGACGTCCCTTCAAAATGTATGAAAAGACGACAAGAAAACTGGTCCGGGAGGCTTCCAGCAACATTAAAGGAGCTGCAGGAATTTCTGGCAAGTACTGGCTGTGTGCTACAATCTCCCGTATTCTTCATATGTATTGGCTATGGGGAAGGGTGGCAAGACGGAAGCATTTTCTTATGATGAAAAACATCCAAGCCCGGCTGATGTTTGCAAAAACAAAAGCATGTAGGCAAATGTGTTATGGTCTGATGAAACCAAGGTTGAACTTTTTGGCCATAATTCCAAAAGGTATTTTTGGCACAAAAATAACACTGCACCACATCACCCAAAGAATACCATACCCACAGTGAAGCATGGTGGTGGCAGCATCATGCTTTGTGGCTGTTTTGCTTCAGCTGGAACCGGGGCCTTAGTCAGGGTGGAGGGAATTATGAACAGTTCCAAATACCAGGAAACGTTGGCACAACTTTCAGGCTTCAGTTAGAAAGATGAAGAGGATGTTCACCTTTCAGCAAAGCAATGACCCAAAACACACATCCAAATTCACAAAAGCATCTTCACCAGAAGAAGATTGAAGTTTTGCAATGGCCCAGCCAGAGCCCAGTCCTGAATCCAATAGAACATCTGAGGGGTGATCTGAAAAGTGTTGTGCACAGGAGATGTCCTCGCAATCTGCAAAGAAGAGTGGCCAAATATTGCCATGTCAAGATGGGCCATGCTGATAGACAGGTGCTTCAACAAAGTATTAGTTTAAGGGTGTGCACACTTATGCAACCAGGTTTCTCCAGTAATTTCTTTGTATGTGTATATTATTATTTTTTTACTTGTGTTGTGTTATTTGTTCCCTGCAACTTTGTTAATGCGAATAACTTAATTACTCCATTTATATCAAGGCATTGTGTAGTTAAGGTAATATCCATTTATTTTATCCTATTCTTTATTTTTCTAATGTACCAAACGTTAACTGTAGTATGATGAAATTAGCATGTGTTACTGTTAATTTATTTTATGCCATTATACAGAAATATCATCTACCGAATGGTCAAAAACATTGGCATCAAGCAATTGTACTTTTTTAATCTGGGCTGCTGGTTTTAGAAAATAATTTTCTTATATAGCCTACAGCAGGGGTTCCAAAACCTTTTCCTATGAAGGACCAAAAATCAAACTTGTCTGAGGGCCATGGGCTGAAAGTAACGGTGCATTATACCAAACTGTATTATATTATACAACGTGGCACCCTTTGCCTGAAGGGACAGCTGTTTTTTGTCAGGGCTAATAAGATTCACTTTAGTTAATTTCAAGTGATGACAAATTACCTTTGTACAAATGTCTAAAGTTGAAAAAAGCTCTGGCATTGTCTTGATTTCAACATTTATATAAACAATTTCAACCTTCATATAAACAAGCGCCTTTCTCCGTGTGCAATGCTGTCATCAAGGGTTGGCTACTTTGTGGAATCTACGAATAGTATCTTGATCTGTTTAACCCTTTCTTGGTTATGAAATTATTCCATGTGTGTTATTTCATGGTTGTAGAATGTCTACTCTTCTGCATTGTGGAAAATGGTAAAAATAAAGAAATATCCTTGAAAAAGTAGTTGTCCAAACGTTTTAATGGTACTGTATAACAAAACATTTTGCGTTTTGTTTTTATGCCCTGTCTTCTATCGAGCACTTTAAATGATAGTGTGTTCTCTCACCTGTCTCTTTAGGGGTTTAGAGCTGTCCAGTCTCATCCAGGTGAGGCAGAAAGGACGGGACCACGTGGAACTCTGGCTGACAAATGTCTTCCACTTCCCCCTCACAGTTCAGAACACTACTCTCTCACCAGAGTCTCTGGGCTTACTCAAAGTAAGGCTGGATGTATTTTATTTGTATCTATATGTACAAATATCTACATAATGTGTTTTCAAAGAAGTTGGGACCCTGTGTAAAATGTAAAAAAAACGGAATGGAATGATGTGCAAATCATTTATCCCTATACAGTGAAGAGAACAAGTGTTTGATACACTGCCGATTTTGCATGTTTTCCTACTTACAAAGCATGTAGAGGTCTGTAATTTTTATCTTAAGTACACTTCAACTGTGAGAGACGGAATCTAACATAAAAATCCAGAAAATCACATTGTATGATTTTTAAGTAATTAATTTGCACTTTATTGCATGACATAAGTGTTTGATATATCAGAAAAGCAGAACTTAATATTTGGTGCAGAAACCTTTGTTTGCAGTTACAGAGATCATACGTTTCCTGTAGTTCTTGACCAGGTTTGCACACACTGCAGCAGGGATTTTGGCCCACTCCTCCATACAGACCTCCTTTCTGGGCTGTCGCTGGGCGATACGGACTTTGAGCGCCCTCCAAAGATTTTCTATTGGGTTCAGATCTGGAGACTGACTAGGCCACTCTAGGACTTGAGATGCTTCTGACGGAGCCACTCCTTAGTTGCCCTGGCTGTGTGTTTCGGGTCGTTGTCATGCTGAAAGACCCAGCCACGACCCATCTTCAATGCTCTTACTGAGGGAAGGAGGTTGTTGGCCTAGATTTCGTGGTACATGGCCCCATCCATCCTACCCTCAATGCGGTGCAGTCGTCCTGTCCCCATTGCAGAAAAGCATCCCCAAAGAATGATGTTTCCACCTCCATGCTTCACGGTTGGGATAGTGTTCTTGGGGTTGTACTCATCCTTCTTCGTCCAAACACGGCGAGTGGAGTTTAGAGCAGAAAGCTTTATTTTTGTCTCATCGGACCACATGACCTTCTCCAGATGGTCATTGGCAAACTTCAGACGGGCCTGGACATGTGCTGGCTTGAGCAGGGGGAAAAAATACCTTGCAGGGGAAAATAAAACCTTGCGTGCGCTGCAGGATTTTAATCCATGGCAGCGTAGTGTGTTACTAATGGTTTTCTTTGAGACTGTGGTCCCAGCTCTCTTCAGGTCAATGACCAGGTGCTGCCGTTTAGTTCTGGGCTGATCCCTCACCTTCCTCATGATCATTGATGCCCCACGAGGTGAGATCTTGCATGGCGCCCCAGACTGAGGGTAATTGACCATCATCTTGAACTTCTAATAATTGCGCCAACAGTTGTTGCCTTCTCACCAAGCTGCTTGCCTATTGTCCTGTAGCCCATCCCAGCCTTGTGAAGGTCTCCAATTTTATCCCTGATGTCCTTACACAGCTCTCTGGTCTTGGCCATTGTGGACAGGTTGAAGTCTGTTTGATTGTGTGTGTGGACAAGTGTCCAGAGGTAACGAGTTCAAACAGGTGCAGTTAATACAGGTAATGAGTGGAGAAAAGGAGGGCTTCTTATAGACAAACTAAGAGGTCTGTGAGAGCCGGAATTCTTACTGGTTGGTAGGTGATCAAATACTTATGTCATGCAATAAAATGCAAATTAATTACTTAAAAAACATACAATGTGATTTTCGGGATTTTTGTGTACTATTATGGCAATTTACTATGTCAAGGATTGTAATTTAGGATGGTAAGAAAGAAAATGTCTTTAGCACAATTAACAGTTTATTAAAGATTTACTTGCAAGGAGAGTCTGGTTCCCCATTACCCAGAGTGACAGAGAAGCATCTCTGCCAATTCCAAAGTTACATACATTCTTATACACTCAGGTTATTTGCATATGCATTTGGTATATCCCAGTCCAGGGGTGTGTCAAAACAATGTTCCCTTCCTGACCCCAATCTGTTCTCCCCCTATCCTGTGTTTATCCAGGTGCCCCAATAGCCCCTGGTCAGCGTGGAAGTATCACCCCCTCACGGCCGAATTCCTATAGATCAATGAACAAGAACAGTGATAAGGAAAACAGATGGGCACAGTGTATCTATAGGATTTAGCATAGAGATAGGTGTCACCAAAAAACACAAACCAGATCCTCTGTCCTAGCTTTATGACCCCAACATTCCTTTGCTCTCTTAATGCAACAACAGTTTGACATGTAAGCCAGTGTATGATCAATTAATACATCAAATTGTTAATATTACCCCAACAGTACCCATGATAAAAATTACAGACCTCTACATGCTTTGTAAGTAGGAAAACCTGCAAATTCGGCAGTGTATCAAATGCTTGTTCTCCCCACTGTATGTAATTCAAATTACATATAGTATAGTAGGAAGACAACATATCAAATGTTGAAACGTAAAGATTTTATTGGTTTTAAAAAATGTTGGGACAGGGTCATTGTGTTACATCACCTCTTAACAATACTATAGTTTTTTTTATGCATTTGTGGATGTGGCGAAGTACTGTGTTCACAGATATTGGTTTTTGGAAGTGTTCCTGAGCCATGCAGTGATTTTCACTACAGAATCATGTCTCTTTTTTTAATGCTATGCAGCCTGAGGGCCTGAAAATCACGGCCATCCAATTTTGGATTCTCAGAAACTTTCTATGGTATTATGTACCATAGATGATGAGGTCCCCAACTTTGCAATTTGAAATATTTTTTTGCCTGCACAGTCATTCACAGAGAGTGGTGAACCCCTCACTATTTTTACTTCTGAAAGACTCATCCTCTCTTGTATGCCCTTTTCATACCCAATCATGTTACTGGCCTGTTGCCATTTAACCAAATTAGTTGGTGTTCCACTAGGTTTCTTATTTGCATTAACAATCTTTTCCAATATTTTGTTGCCCCTGTCCCTGACCATTGCCGTCTGTGTGCTAAGATGACTAACTTCAGCAAGGAGACAACCGTGCCTCACGGTAGTTGCTGGCCGCTGCTCTCCCTGCAACTGCTCAACAAGAACCTGCCACTCAACCTGCTCTCCACCCTCTCCCTGACCACTGGCTCGGGCCTGACCCTTTACCTGCCCCTCCACTTCCGCTCCACCTTGGCCAAGGTAACCGGCGACAATGAGAGCCCTGCATGTTCTCTAGGGGAATATTTTTAATATGCTTGATTCCTCTCTTTCTTCACCTCTTGAAAGACCCACTGTATGAGGTCAGGGGTCCATCGGCTTATTCATCCAGTAGGTTTTGGGTGGAGCATACTCCTCAAAATCCCTCAGGCAAATTGTTAATCTGCTACATGTTGAAATAAGTGAGTTTTCCTTCTACTTTTTGAGCCTTTTGGGGGATGCTCGTGTGAGCCTGTTCTTTTCTTGCTAGCACTTCGTTTATCCTTTAGAAATTATGCTAATGTGATACCTATCCTCTTCTAGATAACAAGGCTCTTCCAAAAAAACTTGAATGCGGCCTGTGGCTAAATTCCACTATGATGTCATAGATCATGAAAGTAGTGAAGATGTATGTGTCAAATTATGCAGTCACTGAACTTGCTTGTGTAAAAAAAAAAAATGTTTATATATTGTTGTTCTGCCAGTCTGTTTGCTGTTGGTGTGGTTAGGCATTGTTGTGGACCACTTTAGGTTCTTTCCTATTAAAATGAAAAGGGTGTATGAGTTAAACACAAATACTGAGGAAAATCTCAAACCTTTGAAAAGAAAAAGAAAACCAACTCATTGCCTTCATCTAAACATCATTCAGTATTTTATCCACTGTTTAACGAAAGATATTCTGCCTCATTTGTGACGGTAAAACATCATTGAATTGTCTTTTATCTGACTAAGAATAATTGGAGTGTGTTTTGGGTTCCTTTCCTCTCCAGGAAGGAGACGTTTTGTTTGAAGCAGATGGGGAGTGTGGTAGACATTGTTCTCCCAGACTCTCTGAAGCAGGTGAGATTGTGTGTGTGTGTGTGTGTGTGTGTGTGTGTGTGTTTGAGACCTTCGTTTAAATGCACATGCAGGGATCGGAAGTTCCCACAAAGATATTAAAACCAAAGGAAAAACAATGTAGTCCTAGACTAGGCCTAATATGTCTGCCAAACCGGCCCAAGACCCAGGATTAGGTGCCAGGTCTCCTATAAAGATAGAAGGATCAAATGTGTGTGTCTGTCTGTCCAATCATGCTTTCTTAAATTTTGGTGTTAACAGGGCGTGTCCAGTGGCAGAGTTCTCTACTCACAGACTCCTCCTGGACGCTAGACAGCAAACTGGCTGCCGAGCTTTGTTCTCACTGGCAGAGCCGCAAAGACCTGCTACCATGCAGGTGAGAGACAGACCCAACCCCAAAATGTAACATGCATACATAATAAGGATAAAAGGAAACGTTTGTGTTCCTGTCACTCATTTATCCTCTATTAAGTCACTCCTACAAATCATCTTGTAAAATGGTTGGCTGCCGACAAATGTCCAATTGTGAAGTTTTCTAAATTTCCAAACCGCTTTAGGAGGTAATCTAACTGGGCAAAAGTGTCAAAGATTGGTAACTTGTTTGGCTGAAATGGCAAGTAAGCGCTGCTGTGACAACTAGGCAATAATTGCCTCCCTGTGGCCCACTTGTCATAACACCAGCTCTGATGGTGTTCAGTTTGCAAAAGTGGCAATCCAAAAAACATCATGTTACGAGAAAGCCGAGTCTGATTCCTCCTCTGGTTTTGAAGCAATTGTTGGGTTGATTTTCAAGTGGTCGATTAGCTGTGTTTTGTTATTTGGCTTATATAAAACATTGTATTTAGTAATAGGTAGGTTATAGCATTATAATTCGCTCCTGCTGCTAGATTAAATGTGTCCAGTGCAAAGTTTTCTTAACGGATGCCATAAAATACATTATTAAGGGAGCGGATGGGACCCATTGGTTTGCTCTACCCAGTTGCTTCTATTTTATCACACGTACATCACTTAAGTGTTGGATCACCCACACTTAAGGATCACCCACATCCAACAAACTTAAGTTACCGGGAATGTAACTCCGGTTATATGAGTGGAGCGTAGCCCCCTAGAGACGTAGCTCTAGTGGTTTACCCATGCCGCATAGCGGCCAACTGAAAACAAAATGTACTAGCTCAGCCAATCGGGGCACACCTGCCCCTATATCTGAGCGTCTGCCCTTAACACCACGTCCCGTTTCTCTTCAGCGAGAATGAACGGGGACCGGTCAGGGCATCATGTCTAGGGGGCTACGCTCCACTCATATAACCGGAGTTACATTCCCGGTAACTTAAGTTATATGTCGTGGAGCTCCGCCCCCTAGAGGCGTAGCTCTAGCGGTTAACGGCGGAGCGATGCGAGCCAAAAATGTACCCCTGCCGGGCCCCAAAAGAACCCCCAGGTTTCACTCTTGAATATCCACTCTCTCTAGGATAAGGAGAGTGGAATTTCTCACATCCAATGCTGGTCTTTTCTAACTAGAAAAATCCCAGCAAGGACGGAGCGAACATTACAGTTCAAAAACGTCAACGAAAAAAATGTAAACAACCACAGCGAGCAATGGAGAACCAACAGTGTCCCATCCCGGTAACTAACCCGGGTCCCCTGTGGAACAACGGTGGGAATGCTACCACTTAATCAAGTGGAGCCAATCCGCACCTAACATTCCCAAGAGAATGTAATTCTACTGCGCAACATCGTTCCTCAGTCCTGTACTGAGAACGGAATGCGCCAACGAAGACGAAGTAACGTCTAACAGACAAGACCGGATAAAAGGAGACGGCGTCGACCACGACGCTGCCTCACAAATATCCTCAAACCGAACCCCACCAAAAAGAGCAGAAGAAGCCGCAACTCCACGCGTGGAGTAAGCTCTGATACCCTCCGGAGCCTGCTCCCCTATTGACTCGTACGCCGAGGCGATGCATTCACATAACCAATGAGACATGCGCTGTTTTGACAGTGGCCGACCCAGCGATCTGTCACCGTGGCACACAAACAGCTGAGGGGAGGATCTAATCAACTTGGTGCGGTCCACATCCTGTGGTCCGGGACACAGCCTGTGCCGTCTCTCCTCCTCCTCATCGTTATGAGGTGGAGGACAGAAAGCACGCAACTCGATCACTCGAGATCGAAAAGAGCTTGTGATAGATTTAGGCACAAAAGTAGGGTTTGGTCGTAACACAGCCTTGCTTAAATCACCATTGATAAACAAGCAGTCCGAACGAGTGGAGAGAGCACAAAGATCACTCACCCGTTTCGCCGAACACAGAGCCAATAGCATAGCTGTCTACAACGACAAGTCCTTCAACGAAGTCTGTGTCAAAGGTTCAAAGGTGGTTCACACAGTGCACGTAGAACCGTAGACAGCTCCCAATTCGGCACACCAGTCCTAACCACAGGGCGTAGGCGCCGTGTGCCAGTCATGAAGCGTTTTACCAGGGGGTGGCTGAAAACCGACCTCTCCCCAAAACCTTCATGACACGCAGAGATTGGCGGTCGACGGGGATCTCTTCATACCAAACAGATATTGCAGGAAGGAGAGTATCCGCTCTACTGGGCAACAAAACGGATGCACATGGATCCTGTCACACCAGCTCACAAACATGTTCCACCGAGCAGCTTAGACTCTGGAGGTAGAGACAGCTCTAGTTCCCTGAATCGTACGTATAACGTCCTCAGACAGACCCCGGCGTGCTAAACGGTCCCTTTCAGGAGCCAAGCCGCCAGCTGTCCGCGCAACGACGGTGGATGCTGTATCGAGCCCTCCGCCTGAGACAGTGCGTCCTGGCGCTGAGGAAGGGTCCATGGGGCTCTCACCAACAACTGTATTAACTCCGGATACCATATTGCTGCCGGACGGTCCGGAGCAATAAGGATCACATAGAGATGGTCTAACCTCACGCGTGCCAACAAGCGCGTGGTGGGAACGCGTAAAGTAATCCCGGAGGCCACGGGCGGTGTGCAAACGCATCTGTGCCGAGGGGCGCACGGTCCTGGTCCCTTAGGGAAAACCATAACCTGCATTGCGCGTTCGCTCTCGACGCAAACAGGTCCACCTTGGCCTCCCCAAATCTCTCCCAAATGAGGGAGACGATTTCGGGATGAAAACGCCAATCGTCTTCCCTCAATTCGTGGCGAGACAACAGGTCCGCCCCTACATTCAGGATCCCCGGAATGTGGGCAGCTGTCAGAGAACGCAGGTGGCTGTGAGCCCACAGCCATAGACGCCTTGCCGACAAGTGGAGCGCAGGAGACCTGACTCCTCCCTGTCGGTTGATATAGGCCACCGTCGTTCGATTGTCTGATCGAACAAAGACGTGTTTTCCCTCAACCAATGACGTGAGGCGGGTCAAGACCAACAGAACCGTGTCCAGTTCCAGCAGGTTGATGTGGCGACCACTCCGTGGCCACACACCCTGGACTGCTTATCCCTGACACACACCCCCCCATCCCGTCAAGCATGCGTCCGTGAAAACACTCACGAACGACGTCACTCTGCCCAGAGGAACCCCTCGGTTCAGACTGACTGGGTCCCTCCAGTAGTCTAGGTCTGCCCCTAGACGCTCGGGGAGCATCTAACGATGGTTTCATTGGCGCACAGGGTCTATCCGCTGCCCAGCAAACCATCTCTGTAGTGCACGCATGTACAGCAGCCCCAACGGTACCACCGCGTGGGCAGCTGACATGAGTCCCAATAGGGACATGATCGCACGCACAGGCCTTGCGCACGGGGGTCTGCAGAGGTGTAGCGCAGAGAGGATTCTCCTCATCCGCTCCTCCGATAAACGTGCCGTCATAGAGGCCGAGTCCAACCGGAGACCCAAATAGGCTACCTGTTGATTCGGCCAAGGCGCGCTCTTCAAACAGTTCACCGCTAGCCCCAAGTGTGAGAACTGAATCACAACCTGAGTTGTGTGTTCCATAGCCAGCTCCGCTGACGACGCCAAAATCAGCAAGTCGTCCAGATAGTCCAGAATTCTGATTTCCTTCCTGCGTAAAGGCTCCAGCGCCGCTTCCACGCACTTGGAGAAAGTGCGGGGCGCGAACCCGAATGGCACCCTGGCATATTCGTATGCCGTGCCCTGAAAGGCAAATCTGAAAAACTTCCTGTGACGAGGAATTATCGACACATGGAAGTAAGCGTCTTTCAAGTCTATGCTCGCCTGGAAGGATAGCTTCCAGTAGGCGTTTTGTCGTGAGCATCCGAAAAGACCGTTTCGCAACGCACTTGTTGAGAATGCGGAGGTCCAAAATCGGCCTCATTCCCCCCGTCTTTTTGGGCACCAGAAAATAGAGGGAATAAAACCCCTCTCTCTTCTGTGCCTCCGGAACTACAGATATCACGCCTTTTAGGCTGAGCTCCTGTATTTCCGCCGACAGGGCTGCCACCTTCTCTGGCGAAGCCATAGTCATCTCCAACACCCCCGAGAAAGGAGGGGGGGGGTTGACAGAATTGAATCGCGTAACCCTTTCTGATTGTACGATTCAGCCACGCGTTGAGATTGCATCTCTGACGCCAAGCCCAGTAGCGCTGAGACAACGGAAGAGCTCTCAATTGAGGAGCCTTCCGCAGAAAGGCACTGTACGTAACACTCGCCCTCACCGCCGTCTGAGCACTCCTCTTCGAGGGGGGCTCGACCCAAGGGGGGCGAAATTCGAAAGGGGGCAGGAAGCACAGGGGTACTAGAAGAAAACCTCTTATTCGACTCACCCAACGTAGTGGGGGTCGATAAGGTTTCTTCTCCCACAAAAAATTCTGTGCTGTGGGTAAGATCCGAACCTGGGTCATCAGAAGGAGAGCCCGGGAGTCTACCCACCACGCCACTGAATGCTGATGACGAAACGACGTCATCGCTCAGTAGACAGGGCCTGTTGAGTGCTCTCAAGCGACGCCGCTTGGTAGCTGGCTCAACCACAGGCCCGTCAATAGTTGACAAACTGTCCAAACTACGTGCTCGGGAACCAGCTCCCGTGCGCGTAACCAGGCACAACCTGTCCGCCGTAGAAGCGGACCTGGTTAAAACCAGCAAGGTTGAGTTCTCAACGCTTGCGACAGGATCAGTCTAAACGCCGACTGATGAGAGTTTTCTCTTGGTCACTTTTCCCGAAAAGGGGCGAGAACGAGAGCAACCCTGCACGTAAGGAAACACTCCCTCAACTACAGGGCGCCGGCGACAAGGAATACCTTTCTCGCCAGCGCCACTGCTCATAACCAAAGGTATCTTATTCGTTCCGGCTATTAGAGCCGGTGCGAGATAAGTAGCCAATGGAGTAGATAAACTGTCCCCACACGGAAAGTGAAGCTTAGGCGTAATTCGTTCAGGGGCATCAGACCCTACAGAATGAAAAACACTTGAAGCAGAATAAAAATGTACTTCTTTATTCTTGGGCAAGGGGGCCGTGCCGGCAACAAAGCGCGACATTACCATCTCCTCAGAGCTAGGCTTAAGTGTGGGGGCTGAGGCGGCGACTTGCCGTCCTCTGCCATCTCCACGCTTAGTCAACGCTTTCGTTTACTCGCCGGCCAAGGTCCATGGTCGAACTTTGGGGCGAATGTAAAGGCACCCGCTCTGCGGGTAGACGTAGCCAGTGTGGGAACCTGCTGCTGGTTCGTGGTCGCCGTCGCTGAGGTAGCCAGCTGCCGACGATGCCGCCGCCGAGACGCCGCGTTGCTCTTCGGGGGCTGCGTCGCTGAAGAACGGGAGGGCGGTCCTGGACGAGCCATCCGCCCGGCCAGCGGCAGGTGACGAGACAACTCCGACCTCGCGTTGTCGACCCGTTTGAAGGAGTCGATCGCCGTCGAAACTTCCTCTCCGAACAGTCCGTACTGTGTCAACGGGGCGTTGAGGAGTGGTGCTTTGTCAGCCTCTTTCAGTGAAGACAAAGACAGCCACAGGTGACGGTGCGCCACCATGGAGGATGCCATCGACCGGCCCGCGCAAACAGCGTGGGCCTGGTTCAGATGTAAAATAGCCGCCAGCATGCGGGAGATCTCGCCCAGCTCAAAAGATGAGGGGGCCGACGCACCCGATACCATCCTGGCGGCAGCTGATGCCAACAAGGCGACATTGTTGGAAGCCGCCACAGCCTGCGCTCCCAACACGTAGCACCTGTCCAACATGTGCGCCGTGTACCAGTCCTTCTATGTGGGAAGCAGAGGCTTTCTGTTCTGCCATCCAATCTGGCCTGGCAGGAAATGTGCGGCCAACTCCTGTTCTAAAGGGGGCACAGCACGACGAACAGCCTCTTGTCGCCCTTCCACCATGGTGAATGGAAGGTAGGACCGTACTGGCGCTTTCGCCAACACCGGAGCGTCCAGGAACCTTCGGCATAATCCGAAAGTCCTGGCACGTTCGGCGCAGGCGCAGGAGACTCCTTAACCTGTCCAGCCCACGAAGCGTGGGACATGAACGAAACGGCTTTAGGAGGTGGAAGGGGGGGCAGAGGAATCCCCAGCCTCAGCACCGCCTTCTCGATGACTGACTGGAACTCCATACGAATCGGGAACGTCGACTGGTCGCCACGAGCGGGAACTCCACACTCGAGCGCCTCTGAGTCAGCTCTCCCCGACAGGCTTCCCCCACACGTCTCCATTCGGGGAGGGGGCGGAGTAACCTGCGTCAAAGGAGGGAGAACGTCCTCCAGTTCCAAAATGTTGCCGTCGTCGTCGCCGTCCGACCCGCCACTAGAAGGGGAAGAAAGGGCCGCTGCCAAACTAACCCTCTCCTGGAAGAACTGCAGCCTACCCTGGCAAACAGCCAAAGGTAAGGCCGCACAGGCAGCACATGCTGGTGCCTCCAGAACACCCTCCTTGGCGTGCCACGTTCCAAGACACGACACACAAGCCGTGTGCCGGTCTTCCCGGGCGTCCAAGGAGGAGCAGCGGCAGGCGGCTTCTTAAAAAATCTTCTCATGATGTCGTGATTCTTGAAGAACAAATCACCAGTAGTACATCCAGTTCAGTCGAAGCTGAAGAAAAATGGGACGTGGTGTTAAGGGCAGACGCTCAGATATAGGGGCAGGTGTGCCCCAATTGGCTGAGCTAGTACATTTTGTTTTCAGTTTGCCGCTATGCGGCATGGGTAAACCGCTAGAGCTACGCCTCTAGGGGGCGGAGCTCCACGACATATAACGTACAGTTCCCACTATCTTCTGTTGCTTTCAGGTGGCCTAGACTGCCAGTGAAGACCTCGTCCCCAATTGATTTTGGTGCTACCCCTGTCAATGAAAGCAAGGTAAGTCGTTCAGCTCTTTAGCAACATAATTTTGTGCCTTTTTATGCATATTGCAATTTTCTTATGAACATTTCAGGCATTATCAATCCTATTCAAATGTCAATAGACCATAAAAGGTCGAAACTTTGAATAATTTTCCCCAGGTCAAGTTGATGACCTTGAAGAACCCGTCTTCCTCTGTTGTCTCCATGGAGATCAGATCCCTCTCCTTGTACACGTCCCCCCTGGAGGCCCTTGACCTACTCACCAAGTGGTAAGACCCGGGGGCCACATCCCTTGGCCTGCAGTTACACAGAACATGTAGTCTGCACATGCACAGTCCATTGTGAGTTCCTCCCCATGTCTCTTTTCATTAATCTGCACTGAAAGAACTATTCAAACTATTGGAACCCAACCCCTTGGCATACGTTTGCTGCTCCTAAAGGTGTTCCTTTAAACATTGAAGTTAATGTAAAATTATATTTTCTAGATGCCCTGACGTGACTTTTGTAGCGTTTTTACTCAAAATCTTGCCATTTTAAGTGATATAATTACTGTCCCAGACATGTTTGTGCTGAGCTTGTGGCACTCCCTGTTTCTCCAGGTTTAACATCAGTCCCCTCTCAGTTAACATCAGCACTACTGAGTTCACTCTGCTTCCTGCTCAGCCTGAGGTAAGGATGCTGTGTGTTTTTGGAAGTAGAGTCTATCGTTTATCCAATTGCGGGACCACCATTACATCTAGTTTATCCTATTAGCCACTTCATACTACTAGATTATAATACAACCCTTTTTTATTGTAAGTCATCACTCCATTATCGGGGAGGCCCAGAGAGTTGAACTTTCTCTCACAGCTGAGTTTAGGGTATGCCAACAGTATTCCAACTCAGTTGGGCTCCAGGATACGATTACTATATTACTCTTGTTGACAGCATAGGGTTTTGAACAAGCAACCTTTCTGTTACTGGTCCAATGCTTTAACCACAAGGATCACGATTCTAACACTTCACTCCATTGTCTACAGGAGGGTGAGAGTCCAAGAGGCATGGGGGTCCTGCGGCTCCTCCTGCAGCCGTGGGAGAGCAGGGAGGTTGCTGTGGTGTTCACCCCTTCCGAACACAAACCCACCACCACCCTTCTGCTCATCAGGTACATTATAACATACACTGCAACATGTCCATGCCTGTCAATACAAATATTTGTGTGTTGTGCACACTCAGTCAAAATTGTCATGAGTTTTCCCTGTACTTGTTTTATGGAGATGGTGATATTACAAGTTTCTTTTTTGTTATCGCAATACATTTTCTTTCTCCACATGAGATTATCTAAACTATATATTCTCATTCCTTGTCTTGTTGTCAGCCTAGAGTGCAGGAGGTATTTCAATTATGTTTCAATATTTTGGAGGAAGTGATGACTGTGTTTGGATGACAGTTTGGGCTTGCTTCCGTACCTGTTTTGTTCATTGCTCTTGATGAACCTTTCTTCATCCCACTCTACATCACTTTTTCCCCTCTCTCTGTATCTCTCAGAAACAACTTGACCGTTTTTGACATGGTGTCTGTGCAAGGCCTTGGGGCCAAAGAGCTACTGAGGATTGGGGGAAAGCTGCCTGGCCCCGGGGCCTCCCTACGCTTCAACGTCCCACAGTCCACCCTCATGGAGTGCAGAGATGGTGAGGCAATCTCACCGTTCATTCCTTTTTGGTTATGTGTTCTCTCATCCAGATTTCTCTCATTCAGATAAAATGATTGTGTAGCCCTGCATGGGTAATTTTGCATCCAGTGATGATAGACTCTTTTAAAAGCATTTTATACAAGTGTGCATATCAAAAACACCATTCAAAATGGATCCCCATGGGACTTTGTTCTTTTGTAGGGAAAGTGCTTAATCTTTTTTAAGTTTCATTATGATGGGAATAATGAACAAAATAATCAAATGTCCTTTAATTCACTAACTTGCATGGAACTCCAGAACTCTCCCTAGAGTGCCGGAGGCCAACATTCTAAGGGTTCAGAATATTCCTGTAAATGCTCAAAACATCATATGTCACAAATGGTACTCAAGGCTTCCTTACATCACCCTGGCCCAAATGCAAAATTTAATTGGAAATTTCAATTGCACCTGTAGAGGCGAGTGGCACAAGAGTGTTGTCCATTAAGTTTCCACATGTATTGCTTTCCAAACATAACTTTTTGTGTGATGTTCCCATTTATTCTAAATACAATGCGTAAATAGGTCCCACGCCTGTGGCATGGAGTGAGGTAACAAGATTTAATGCTAATACAATGCAATAGTCAATGGCAAATGATGATGCTTCTCTGTAGCCCCTCAAAAATAGGCTACATAATTACTGTCTTAACATTGGTATGAATATTTCTGCTTTGCAACGTGTTTTATTGCAGGACATGAACTCAGTTTCACCAAAACAGGTTTTAATTTTAGGCAATAGTAGGAGGTTGTGTTCAAGTGTAGCTACCTTTATTTCTTTCCCGAGTTCTTTTCTGGTTACTCTAAAAGTGCCATCTTATCGTCTTTCTCCCAGGCCTGCGCACCAACAAGCCTCTGTTTGCCATCCGGAAGAGCTTCAAGGTGGAGAACGCCGGGGAGCTTCCCCTGACCGTCATGTCCATGAACGTTAATGGCTACAGGTGCCAGGGCTTTGGCTTCGAAGTACTTCAGTGCCGGTCATTCACCCTGGACCACAACTCTTCATCTGAGATCAGCATTGCGTAAGTCATATGATTGAGCGTTGGATCCTTCTTATGGGCATATTTCAACTCAGTCTGCAATGCTGTGCTTTTGTCTGTTTCGTTTAGGGTGTATGGAAAGTGTATGGAAAGCAATATGTTTCTTATTGTATCATTTATCCTTTAATCTTTCATTTTTTTATATTAGGACATATAAAAAAAATATTTTTTTTGTTTCCATTTCTATTTTTTCTTCCCCCTTTTCACCCTTCCAATTTCTCAACCTCTTTCGGCTTGTTTTCTTTCTTGATCTTCCGTTTTGCTTAACTTCCTACTTCCTTACAATTCCTCTTTACTCTCTTATCTTCCCCACTCTGTCTCACCCCTCTTTCTCGTTCAGGTTCACTCCAGACTTCACATCGTCCTGGGTAATTCGTGACCTAACCCTAGTGACGTCACGCGGCTCCTCGTTTCCCTTCACCCTCAACGTGACGCTGCCACATCACATGCTTCCCCTCTGTGCCCAGGTGGTCCCCGGGCCCAGTTGGGAGCAGAGCTTCTGGGTGGTCACCCTTTTCTTTACCTGGTCAGTGCCATGTCCAGATCAGTAGCAATTGCTATTGATAAGATTGATAAGAGCCAGTGCTTATGCCAGCCTCACAATGTTGCTAAACAAATCTCACTACAGTTTGCCCCTTTCAATTTAATTGTATTATTATTTTGTGTGTCCTGTTAATAAATTAATTGATTTTGTAAGATGTATCTGAAATGAAGCCTTTTCCTCCACAACTTGGCTTTGGCTAATGGATAACCATGTCCTGCCTGGTTCCTTTCAGTTTATCTTTGGCGGGCGTTTGTCTGATGGCTTTTCACCATGCCCAGTACATCCTGACAGAGTTTTCTACCCTTACCCCCCGGAGCAACCACAACCCTGCCCTTTCTAGAGACAACGGCCCTGTCAACAACATCACCCCCAATGGAGTCAAGTAAGATGAATTGTTTTTATTTATAAAAAAAAATAATAATAAGGTTTTCACAAATGCGCAGATCTATGTATGAGCAAAACAGTTTGACATGTTTTATTCACAATATTAGGAGATTTTGATGTTTCTTGATATTTAGTAGCAGTTACTGGTACTTGGTTGGAAGGTGGAACACCCAGTTTAATTGTTCAATCAACAAAATCTGTTGAAGGATCTTCATTTAAATGTCTGTCACCCACTTTGAATATTGATAATGCACTCATGATTTTCCATGTAAAAGCTTTTTTTTTTTTTTTATGTCTAGTAAAATGAAGGGCAGCTGTAAGACATATGTTGACACCTGCCACACCTCTGACAAAGGAAAAGGGCGTGGCTCCCCAGCGGTGGCCAACAGCTCCGCCCCTCGGCCTCAGGCTTCCTCTTCCAAGAAGGGTGCCTCAGCCAACTCCCCTTATCCCCAAAAGAAACACAAGGTGTCCATTTACTACAGCAAGTACAAAACCTGTGCACCTGCAGCCACGTCAACCGCTGCCATGATGACCGAGGAAGAGTGTGAACTTGAGCTGACCCTCGACCAGGGCTCCCTGGAATCCGACCTGAGTCCGGATTCCTGCAATAACAACAACAAACCAGCTTTCCCCTGTCCTGTTGAGGCCACAAAAACCGCCATGACGATACTGCACTTCCAGGAAGTTCCCCCAGCGAGCACCACCAAGCGAGGGGATAGCAAGGGACTGGCGCCGGTTATGTTTCCTGTGGAAACGCAGACCAGCTTCCCCGACTATGTCACCATAAGCCCGGGTCCCCAACCGGGTCAGCTGCTGTGTAGCCCCAGGCAGGTGAAAGAGCGTGGCGAGGGGGGCAGTACTAACAGCGTGCACTCATCCTTTCCAGAGAAACTAGACAGCTCTGCGTTAGAGGTGAGATTTTCATTTGATGGCTCTCTCAAATTGCTTTTTGCTGAAAAAATCTGGGGTTTTGTTACAGATCAGCACAAAAAAGTCCATATTGTGAAATATGAAATAAACATTATTCTGAATTAATTACAAATGGACAATTGATTTCACTAGTATTCTCCCCCTTTAGTCAATATTTGGTGGTGGCACATTTGTAAAAATTACAGTATAAATAAATAAAAAGTTACATTTGTGTGTGGACCCAGCAATTTTTGCACATTCTATTTTATGGCATGATGCTGCCACTACCATACTTCACTGTTGGAATGTCTTTGTCGAGATGGTGTGCTTTTTTAAATTGCACCAAACAGCGCTTAGCCAAAAATCTCTTTTGTTGTCATCAGACCATATCATCTTAAAATAGATTTTTGTCTCCCACATGCCTTCTGGCAAACAATAGCCAAGATTCAATGTGATTTGTTTTCAACACTGGTTCTGATTAAATCATTTTTGATTTCATGTTTTAACTCATAAAATAAAAGTCATAGGAGGTTTAATACTTCTATGAGCCACTGTGTGTAATCACTTGATTTATCCAATTTGTGTATATTCATCTACATACCAATTAGAAATGTGAATGTATATATCCTAGGGTGGTCCTATAGCGTAATCCTGCTGTACATGTTCCTCTGCAGCCCAACTCTTTTCTATTTCCTCACTGTCTATTGCAAAAAAACATGGCCCTTTAAGTCAATTAGCAGACCATCTTATTCAGAGTGACTTAGTAGACTACATGTTCATCATTTTTCAAACTGTCTTTGAGAATCAAACCCTCAACTCCGGGGCTGCAAGCACCATGCTCTTACCAAGTGAATGATATGGGACAGAAAATTCATGAACGTTTGAAGTTTAATATTTGAATTTTAACTTGTGATTTTTCTGTCCTCTCTCCCTCCCTTCAGGCCAGACTGGAGGGTAAAACCCAGAAAAAGAAGGCAGAAAAGATGGAGGCTAGTGTCTTAGCCATGAACAACAAGGGAAAGAAGAGTCGCAGGAAGAACACAGAAGGGTACGTGGCACCTACAACCCCCCACAAATGAGTCGGCTTTAGAATACTGAATTATTGATTCAATGCATCTCTCACACTTAAGATCAATCTCTCACTGCTACGGTCCAAAGTTGGTGTTTTCTCTTTGATTATTCAGATGTGCATGGTTAACTTGTGGGCCTGGTGGGAAAGCTAATAATTGGTTATCTACAGTCAAACCACCAGCTTTGCAAAAGTTTGTTCATGCTAATGCTGTGCGGAAATGTGACTTCCTTGCTGTTCCAGCAGGGTACCTGAAAACAGTATGGTTTTGATGTCAGAGCGGGAGAGGGAACCAGAGTGGAGAAAAGGAGAACAACGGAACATAAACCTGCCGTGTTCTAGGATCCGCTGTTCCACTGGGAAACCTGACATACCAAAGCCAAGCCCAAACCATGACAGCCCTGTCAAACAAAACGGTGGGTGCCCATGCTCAGACATGTACACCTGAGTGGTCACAAGGAGGCGCTAACGTGCAATAATCTCTTCTCAACACCTGGCCCTCTGTGTTCACCATTGATCTGAGCCTAGAGGGCCGAAGTCCATCAATGTTATTTTCTGCTATATCCCATTTTTTGGATAGCGTGAATGTAAAAACTTGGATGAAACAGTGTCCTTGGAGAGCTGTGTGCTGGATTAATTATTTGTGATGGGTTGGGTTCCTGCTAGCTCAGTTGTGGTTGTTGCCTGGGGAATTCATTTTTCTTCACCTTGTGTGCTGGGGAATACCTGTGTGAACGAGTCCTGTTATTGCATTGGAATAGCTTAGCGAGCCTGACACCCAAACCGGTTGTAGTGATGTTGCAACAGGGCAATGCCAAAACTGCAATGTTGGGGATCACAAAGAAAAACTTTTAAAAACGAAACATCTCAAATGGGTGTAAGTGTTAGATTAATGCTTTTGCTACATGGGCGTAGTCTTTATTAATCATTTTGTTATAGCAAAACATATCAGTCTTAAATTCCCACAAATTCATCCAATAAATTTGAGGCATTTTTTATATTTTGGTATGTGGTAATAATAACAATTCTAATGCATTGTCATATGCAAGGCCTTTTTAATAGCATATTTTTCGAGTGGTTATTTAAGCCTTTTCAACTGTTTTATTTTTAGCATTCTTTCTGGAGAAAACCTTTTTTTATTTTTATATTAAGTCCAAGAACAATTAATGAAATACGGAAGTTAAGTTCAGCTTGATTTTCACAATATCTGTATGAGCTTTATTTTCAGATATTTTTTACATTTTCGTGCCTTTGTATGCTTTTGTATGCTCACGTACTGTATATAGAAAGTTACAATGTGTTTATTTAAATATAGAATATGCAAAGGTTAACATTTGGTGGGTGCTTAATGTGGAGGAAAATATTTTTAAATCTACGCACAAGACAAACTTACTATGTAATACTCATCATCACAGATTTTCCTATTACTTATACATGTTGAGTATTGTACAATCTCTCGCTTTTTTCTTTGTCCTGGTAGGCTTGTGTCTGGCGCGGCCACGGCGGAAGTGCGCTGAGCGTCAGGCGCCGTGCGAGTCTGGGTCGGACTCCGGCAGCTCATCGGGCAGCGTGCGGGCCAGCCGCGGTAGCTGGGGCAGCTGGAGCTCTACCAGCAGCCTGGAGGGAGACAAGGACCCAGGCGCCCTGCATCACCGCAGCACCCACCACTGCACTACCTCAGCCAGAAAAAGTATGATGGCCTTCATTTGACTCGTAAACCACACCGCACATTTGTTACAATGCCTTGGGTGACTTACTGCGTTACTTAGTAAATTTAAATATGCGGTCTTGGGACTCCTACGATCAACAAGCTTTTTTAAAACCTATTTGGTCTGGTTGTGTAATATGGTGTTTTCTTTTGGACATGAGTGATTGCTAATCATTCTCCAGTTAGACATAACATTATATAAAACAAAAGGGAGTGGCTTTGATAACACATTTTGATAAGGTATAGATTTTTTTTATGTTATGTCCGTTGGAAGTAACGCATGTGCGCCTGTATGATGTCGGTAAAACGTAGATAAGAGACATGGTGCAGGGAGAGCAGCCGACTTAAAAATGCACCTAGCGGCTTGAAAGCAGACGTTTGGGCACATTTCGTTTTTTTTAAGGAAAACAAGCTTATGCAATGTGCAAGACCTGTAGAGCGTGGATGAAATTATTTGGCAATACTACAAATATAAGGAATCACATGTCCCGTTTTCACTCGGAGCTAGGGTTAGCATCAACCCGGGAAAAAGCTGCTAATCTGCCTATTATACAACAATTGAGGCTATCAACTTTACCTCAGATGTCCAAAAGGACAAAGAAGATCACACAGTCCATTGACACATTTATTGCAAAGGATCACTTACTTGGTCGTGGAAAACACAGGCTTTCGCTTCCTCTTGTGCCGACATACACAATCCCTTATCTGAGTTCACAAACACCGCGATACACCTTTGCTGTATCGTGACATAAAATCCTCTGTGCTTCAATACTGAAAAATACTGAATAACTTGTAAAATAGGTTGAGAATCGGTTTATAATCAAATCGTTACCCTCTGCATCGTAATCGTATCATGAGGAAGGTGAATATTCACACCTACAACATGCCCCACTTGCTACATTCACACACATTAGGTACAAAAAGCCTTACCGCATTGGTTTTTGTCATGTTAGAAATTGAAAACATCTGCTTGTAGAATATTCTGTTTTGTAAATTTTAATAATAATACATCTATACACAAACACACTGACACACAGTCCATCAGTCTTTCTCTCTCTCTCTTTCACTGTTTTTCTTATGCAGCTCCTTTTCTGTTTGCAGGTTCCTTCAATCACTGTTGAAGGAGAGTAAATAAAATATTTTTTTGATTAGAAAGTCAGGTCAGAGTTGTAACGGGTAGATAATCCTGTGTCTGCAGGGGACTCCATGCAGTACAGCGCCTACCCATCAGAGAGAGACTGCTACCAGACCATGAACACTGCCTACAAGGCCCAGAGGTACTCGTAATGGCATGCACATGCATGACACTTTAGTAAAGTACTCCACTGTTGCTAAATGAATATTCACCTCAGGAATATTAAGGTTTCCTAAACACATTTCCCTGGGACATTAAGGTATATCCAAGCACAGTTCCCAATACACGCCTTTACCAATGCCTTCGGAAGGCATTCAACTCTTTGGTTTACATTTATTGTATTACAAAGTATGATTAAAAGAAAAGGTCTCCCGTTCCAACTTTGATGTCCCGTTTACGATTAAGGCCATGGCTTATGGCAGTAACCTTAGAGCTATTGTAAGTGTCAATGATATGTATAAAAACATCCTGGTTGAGTTAGCAGAGTGAAGAAAACAGTCGCACGCACACATAATAGTTTGGAGTCACATAGAAATGTCTTTGTTTTTGAAAGAATAGCACTTATGTCTATTGCGATAATGTAAAATTGGAATATCTACATCGACGTACAGGGGCCCATTAGCGGCATACATCAGTCCTGTGTTCCAATGGCATGTCGTGTTATTCTTCAGTCAATTCTTCTTTTGTGAAATGAAGGCCATTCCCTGTGAGAAATTGCCAAGAAACTGAAGATCACAACACTACACCTTTCATAGAAAGGTCTCTAACCACAAATGAAAGAGTCTGAGTACCTGGTGCAGAACTGAGCAAAAGGACATACATTAGTGTCTAGTTTAAGAGACAGACTCCTCACAGGTCATCTCATAAAAACATTTCAAAAGATTAAAATGGGCAAAAGAACACAGACAGCGTCCAGCATGACCGTTTGGAGGTGGGTCAGTGATGGTCTGAGGAGGCATTTCCTTGGAGGGTCACACCTCCACATGCTTGCCAACAGTACCCTGAGTGTTGTTAGGTACCGGGATGAAATCCTCAGAGCCAACGTCATACCTTACGCTTGGTACAGAGGGCCCTATGTATATTCCTTTTGATGCAGGATTGTGTCCAGCCTCACGTGGCCAGTACGTGTTGGCTGTTTCTGGATGATGAAGGCATTGATGCCATTGACTGGCCCTTGCATTCCCCAACTTGAACCCAATTGAGAACCTCTGGGACGTTATGTATCTGAAATTGACAACTAGAATGGACAATCATTATTTATTAAAAATTATTATTTCTAACCTTGTCAGTGACTTTTTCCTGTTTATTTTTCTATACATTTCCTATGTAAAGTCATTTGATGAGTTTACATTTTTTCCATAGAAAACTAGAACATCACTAAGTGACCCTGACACTTTGAATAGTGGTGTATACATGTGTGAATGTGTTTATATATACACACCGTTTCGCATGTTATCACTCTGCTAACTCAGCCAGGGTGTTTTTTCCAGCACATGCTGCTGATGTCATGGCCAACAACGAAAATGTTGCTAGCAAATGCCTGAACAACATTGAGGTGTTCTTGCTGTGCAAAAGGCCAGCCAATGATGTCCAAAATCTACTTTTGTTGGCAATATACACAAGTTTTTTTTAAGTGTACAGTAAAACATTTTTTAAAAGAATAGCTAAATAATAATTTATTTGTAACATGTCTAAAATGTCATTTTTATTAGGTCTTAACTTGGATAATGCAATAATGTTTTCTTTTGAGGAAGTATATTGTTCTAAGAACATAATCCCACTTTGACACAGGTGTGTTGATTAATGACTAAGTCTCTAATATTAGTAGGATATTTTACAACAAACTGGAAAATCACCACCTATAATGTTTTTTTGAAAGCCCTGTACACACGTTTGCTCATGCAGCAAGCACAACTTTGGTTTTTGCATTTT